>JAEMOT010000563.1:1564-25139 GCA_019297695.1 Apostasia ramifera
GCAGTATTTCATCCATCACGATTAGTATTTGAGATTATTTTTCTATAGTAGTTTTACGTGAGAAGAAATATTTTCTTCACTCACAAATTCTGATATTGATTTTATTTAATTATACCATATAAAATAATTATTTATCATATTTCTTTGTGAAAATAATTATAATTACATGTTAGTTGAAGCAAACTAACCAAAACTTTAAGGCGAAAATTTTACAATTTCTCTACAAACTTGACCTAATCTTGCCAAAGTCGAACAAATCGGATTAAATTCTAGTTCATTCTAAAATCGAATGGGTCAATCATCGGACCAACCAAATTAGTAAAATACAATAATTTTAAAAAACTCAAAAAGATAATAACAATTTTTTAATAAAAAAGAATAATATTTACCTAAATTAACAAACGTGCTAATTTTAAATCATGTTTAACTCAACTTGAGCTTGAATCATTCTCACCCGAAACCGAGATAAAGGAAGAAAAATACATAGAAGAATTTTATGTTTATAAATTAAATGGAAATAAAAAAATAGCGAGTGATAAACATATTTTATGTTTATAAATTAAATTTTATAAAAACTAAAAAACTTAAATAAATAAAAATGAAGGAAAAAGAACCAAACTAAAATAATTAGATAAATGAAGAAATTATTGAGCTTGAATAACACAACCAGCAGTACTTTTATGAGTAGCTCGTAGCATAGCACACAAGCATGTAGACCTAGCGACTAGAGGAAAGCGAAAAATAACGTTACCTGCAAATACCATTATGTATAAATATATATATATATATATTTCATAATAAAATTACATACATTGCATTGCTATATATACGTCGGGGTGCGAGTTTGCGAGTTTGCAAGTTAGTCAAAAGATCGATAATCACTTGATGTTCGGATTAATATCTAGCTTAAATCAAGTCTAAGTTAGGTTCATCAAGCGGAGTCACAACATATTTACAACTAGTAATTTTATTGAGTTTAAGTTATCATTAGATCAGATCAATGCAGATCTAACTTAACTCAAATATTATTTTTAAATATAAAATAAAAGATAAATTGCATCCAAGCTCCAAAGAGAATTGTAAATTAATCTCAACATTTGAAAAATCTCAATTTTAATCATGAAATTGTAAAAATACTATAATTTTAATCCCCCGTTCAAAATCTCTCCTTTTTCACAAGCTTTTCTTGATAGAAAAAAGTGAATCTGATTTAAATTATTCACATTTTAAAAAGCCATTATACCCATTTAAAAAATTTAATAAAAATCTAAAATTTAACTACACCCTTTTACTTTCTTGCTCTAAAAAATTAAAACTAAAAAAATATAAATATTAATAATTCAAAAAAATTAATAATTGTGAAAAATCTTGCAGTATAATAATAAAAAAATTAATAATTATTTCTTAATTAAGATCAAACGATAGCATTTTTACAACCTTATTAACCCAAATTAAGGGTTCTAAATATTTGGAATCAATATGCAATGTCATTCCAACCTAAGGAGCCCAAATGCAATTTACTTATCATCTATATCCCTGAGATTGTAAGATAATATCTCATAACTTCAAAAAACTTTTAATGAAGTCCTTAAAGTTGACGTTTAAATTTCAATTAGATCTTTCTTATTTAATATATATTTTCTCATCTTTTAAATAAAATTTATATTTAAATTAAATATGAAAGAACGAAAACATCCTCACTCTCCTACCTCAGGCAACAGTAGCGGTGGTGCTACCCGCGCACAAACCACGACAAGCGGGATGGTGTGGAAGTGGCACACTGGCCCTACATGTCGCCTCAATGGGCGCAGGCAAACACCGAAGCGGCACAACGGACATGCGCATGAGGGCCAATGTCTCTCCTACCTCGGCCCTACGAGCCCGAGCACAGCGGCTTGCGTGCATAGGGCCAACACTTATTTTAGTCATTTTATATTTATATATTTAATTTTACTTAAGATCTAATTGAAACCTAAATATGCACCTAAGGATCTCACTGAAGAGTATTTTAAATCGTAAACCAACTTAATATTACCCCAAAACTTCAGAGACTTCAATGATATTTACCCTATAATTATTTATAACGATTAAAAATAAAATATATAACATAATAGTTAGAGTATGTGTTAATCATGTCGATGAGCACAATGGATTCATATTTAAAATACAATAAAGACTATTTAATTTTCTTCAGAGAGAGATTCGAGCTTAGTTTGATTAAGGTTCAAGCGAGCTTGAAATTGAATGCTAGCAAAGCCAAGTCAGCTTAAAATTAAATACTAGTCGAGTCAAGCCAACTTGAACATGAAATCGATTTGAGCTCAAATTGATCTATAGATCAATAGGCCAAGCTTGAGTTGTGCCTGTCTTGGATCATTCTCACCCCTAAGTATAAGCATCATAATGCTATGTACACAGAGTTGGCCATTATACGGTAGTATCTTACTTATACATAGCAAAAAATGCAATATGCAGCAAAAAATATTTATGCGTACTCACAATTAACGCAATTCTCACTCTTTTGGAGCTGTGTCCCCTGTACCTACGTGCCGCATTATGAGTGGCCTCCAAACATTTAAACACGTTACATTGCGCGAACACAATTTCTCTCGTAGATGACATTCGAACAAGTACAGCTTCTCAAGAAAGCCTATGATGAGTACTGTCTTCTTCCTCTGCTTAAACAAGTCTAAAGATTGAACCATCTCCTAAGCTCTACTATGAGAACAAAATTATTATTTAAAAAAAAAAGATCATCTAAAGAGAAATGCCTAAGTTGCAGCCAATTCCAGCTGCATTTTTTTTTTTAACAGTTAAATCTATAACTATTGGGTAAAACAGGAGGTGCAGAAGGTTCCATTAACCATAGATCACTGCAACAAAAGTCTGACTAACCTTGAAAATCACTTGGACTATTTCAGTGATGGCTGGCCAGAAGAGAGCCTTTCCCTCCTAGCTTTATCAGCTTTATCCATGTAATCCTGATGAGACTGATGCTTCGCACCTGTGAAAGGTTAACAAAGAAAACCATATGCAAATATGTCAAAATTAGAGTTATTTATAAGTTAAGGGATGAAAATAAGTTCTCCAAATTTAGATATTTTATTGCTAGCTCTCATTATGTACTTGAAATCTCTTAGATAAATTAGCTGAATCCTCGCCTCAATCACTTCAATTTTTCTAACTGGAGCTTCAATCGGCCTACGACTTAGATGTCCAAACCATCTAAACCGACTTTCTCTAAGTTTATCCTCAATTGGTGCAACACCAACTTTCTTTCGGATATACTCATTTCTCATTCTATCCTTTCGTGTATACACATCCACCTTAACATCCTCATTTCTGCAACATTTATTTTATTTGTATGTTTCCTCTTTGCAGGCCAGCATTCAGCACCATATATCATCGCTGATCTTACTACAGTTTTATAAAATTTATCCTTGATTCTGGATGAGATTTTTCTATTGCACAATATACCAGAAGTATTTCTCCATTTTACCCATCCTGCTTGAATCCTGCTAATAACGTCATTATCTATTTCGCCATCATTTTGTATAATTGATCCAAGGTATCTAAAGCGCTCACTCTTCTTAACAATTTGATCACCAATTGGCACATCTCCAATATAAGTATTGCTTTCTTGACTACATGTGCACTTCATATATACAATTTTTGATCTACTGAGATGAAAACCTTTAGATTCTAGAGCATTCCTCCAAAGCTCTAGTTTCGCTTTAGCTCCCTCTTTAGTTTTCTCAATAAGGACAATATCATCTGCGAAGAGCATACACCAAGGCACTTCATTTTGGATTTCACTACAACTAATAACAAGGAAAATTATGAAGCACTAATCTGCCGTCTCAAGTCTAATTGAAATGTTGGTGTTAACCGTATATAGGTCTATAGTAATTCTTTGCTAATAGTAAACCAAGTGTCGGGTATACTTCAACACCAAGAATGAGGTTTTTAAAAGTACTAGCCAAAGCTTATCAATCTCTTCAAGGCATCTACTCTTACTCTTAAAACCAGAGAAAAAAAAATCAAATTGCAGACACATTGGAGAAAGACAAGTGTTGGAAAATGAAATGGTTCAATTAAAGTTGTTGTCGAATTCCACAAAGGAGGAGATCAGGTCTACAGTGATGAGCTGCCCTAAAAAAAGATTTTCCAGAGGAGATTACAATAGGGAAAATACAAAGAAAGGGACAGGGAACTCTCCTATAAAGGGAGGACAAAAGGAATTTAGATCAAGGAAGTGCTGACAAAGCTAACCAAGGTTAAAGACTTTGAGAGTTCTCTTTTCGATCAAGGACATAATCTATGGAATATAGAGATTGGATGTTGACCTAAACAAATGAATTTTGGAGTCGTGGGCAGCTAGAACATTATGCCCAGCATAAAGAAGAAAAGACCCTAAAGTAGTTTAGTGGATGACTAACCTCCCATTCCAACATTGGAAACATGTTACTTTGGAAAGGCAAACTCACCAAGTTAACGAGGGTTAAGGAATCACAGCTCTCAACATGATTGAGAATAGCTTATTTCATCATTGTGCCACGTCAATGGTCGGGATTAATCTAGAAGTCCCAGTATAAACACTAGCCCACAAAAAGAAATAGAACTTCAAATGATGTTGTACTTGTTTCTATTTTATTCAATGATAGCTATTTTGAATTTTAAATCTTCATGTTATATCTCATTCTGTATTATAATCATTGCCTGATAATTTTCTCTTTCTTCAAAACTATCTATAAACATGACAAAAAAAATTGTCATGAAATGTCACATTCACTAAATCCTTTTTTTTGATGCATTGATTGCAAACATCCATATACCAAACACAACACAAGGTTTTCAAATCCTGCACGGAAAAATCAGTAAGATCAAAGTACCATAGGTTCAATATTCAAACTAAGAAGCATGCAACACATCCTATTACTACTCCCACTCTGGTTTAGTATTCAAACTAAGATGCATGTAACACATCCTATTACTACTCCCACTCTTCTCCACTACACCATGGGTCATAAATCCTCTAAGCTGACCAGGGTTCTCCATGCTAACCTGGGATGTACTGAACCTCATTACACAAAGTCACCTTTTAGTATAGTACTTGGGTAGGATAATGCCTCCTTGGTGAAAGAGCTAGTCACCCATCCACTTTCTCCCTTCAATTTTGGTGAGGTTAACCCAAATGGCATTGGACATACACACCTCATTCCCACATAAATTTACTATCCAATATGTTGTTTGGCTAGATAACTCCTCTCAGGTTAGGAGGCGAAAGACATTCTGCCCTCTAATCTCCCTTTGACTTCGAGAAGGTTAACCCAAACAATCTTGAATTAATAAACCTCATTCTCATGTGGTTTACTATCCATTACGATGTTTGGCCAGACAATCAAATAAGGAGGTCAAAGCTCTTATCTTCTAAATAGCCTAGGGGATTATTATGCTTGCTGGCTCAAAATACATCCTCATGTGGAATTCTAGGGAAACCTCTCATCCATTACTTACTATCATCCTATCCGTTTTCTTTTCTTTATAAGTTGGATATTAAACTGCATAAAGAATACTCTCACACTGCTTCTCCAAGTCATTCTTCCCATTTTCATGAGGCATTACACAAGAATGGAAGAACCAAGATACAAAACTGGATGTTAACTAAACTTTATTCAAGTTTTCACTCCATTTTTATACTACATTGTATAAACATTTCTCCTAAGCATTCAGATACACAAATATCAAAGTGGAACAGAAGGAAACAAAGTTTTAGACTCAGAACACAGTACAAAACAGGAAATTAACAATAATTTCCTTCTAATTTTATTACAAGTTCACTCAAACTTCATTCTTACCTACAATTTTTTTTTTTAAAGAAGAAACGAGAAGGAAAAACAATACAATCTCATTCTCTCTTTGGTCTCTTGGGAGCATCCAATAGCAACAATAATTGATGGAGATACTCATCCGGAGAATCCAGCTTTTCTTCAGTGTATCTCTTCTGCAAACATTGAGACGACAACATCGCTTGTAACTCTTCTTCGGTCATCTTTCCAAAGGCAATGATGCCTGAAGCTTGAGCTCTGTCTTCATGCCATACATTCAGATCTTTCTAACACTCCAAATTTTCCTTATAAAGACCACAACTTTGATTCAAGCTTGCTCTAATTTCTTCGAATTCACCTTAGAACCCCTTGATGTTTCTTCAAGTTGAGAAACCTTTAGTATGAAATTTCTTCCTCCATCTTCTTCATTTTGTCTGCCAATGTAGTTATCTTACCCTGAGATTCTCCGTCAACTTTCTTAAGTGTCTATTTGGTTGCTGAAACCATGACTCGAAGTGCCTTTGAGGTTTGTTGTGATTGTTCCGCAAAAGTTAGAAGCCAAACATCGAGATATGGAGCTTTTGTTTAAGTCCCTTATTCTCAAGTGTCATTAATTCCACTTCTTCCTTCAAAACCTTGTACAATCTAACTTATTGTTCTACCAATGAGTCATGTAGGTGCTTTCGAAAAGAAATCTCACTTCTTCTAATCAATTAAGCTAGTGAGAAGTTCCATCAATCCATCAAGGTTACTTTCACTACAACTAATACAACAACAACAACCAAGCCTTAATCCCACTAGGTGGGGTCGGCTACATGAATCCTTTGTTTCCATTGCGCTCTATCAGTCACCAATATCCTCCTTTTCCTCTTGCCTTCTCATCTGAATTTTTGAAATTCTTCTTTCGTGGTTGTCGATTCGAATGAGAAAGGTTGTGTCGCGATAAATATGTTATATAATGATATGCAAATTACTTTAATAAAATTGATTTATATAGTATCTAAATCATATCTCTCACGATTTTTGTTCTGAGTTGTTTTTGTATTGATGTTGTTGTTTTGGTTTATTGCAATCAACCGGTTTTTCTTTCTCTGTTTTCTGTACTGCTTATGTTCATCCCAGTCTATTTGATAAAATTGACTAATCTGCTTTTTGCTATTCTGTTTAACTTATTTTCGCTGTAACTTTAACTCGTTTCTCATCTATTTTGAATATTTGATTGTGCACGCCTTTTACATGCTGTTGTTTTCATAAGTACAATTTATTCGAAATTTTTTTTATCCCAATTCACCTTCCCTTTTGGGAAGGCCCTTGCCGACAGCAAGCTCATACACTTATTTAAATATCATATTATATCTTTGAATGTGACGACAAGTCCGTATACTTGCCCTCCCGTAGGTGTCACAAACACAAGTCAACATATTCTCATCGAATGTGACGACAAGTCCGTACACTTGCCTTCCCGTAGGTGTCACAGTCGCAAGTTAATATATTCACATCAAATGTGACGACAAATCCGTACACTTGTCCTCTCGTAGGTGTCACAGTCGCGAGTCAATATATTTACATCAAATGTGATGACAAATCCGTACACTTGTCCTCCCATAGGTTTCACAATCATGAGTCAATATATTCACCTTGAATGTGACGACAAATCTGTACACTTGTCCTCCCGTAGGTGTCACAATCGAGAAAAAGAGCTTATTTTTAAGTTAAAATCGGATTTAATAATTTTATGTATTAGTCAAATTTTACCGCATTAGAGGAGAGAGAAAAATACACAAGCGATTTATAGTAGTTCGGCTTCCCGCCTATTCCAGTCCCCACGCTCCTCAAGTGAGATTTCAATCCACTAGCAAATCGGCTTTTTAATGGGAACCAAAGCCGAACAAACCCGATTACAATCTCACCGGCTTTTTCTAGGAATCAAAGCCGACCAAACCTTACTATGAATTTTTACAAGAAAAAAATTCTAACCCACCTACTTTCCCACTTAATGGGAAAAACTAAACACCTCCACCGAAGGAGAGAACAAGAAAATGAAGTGAGTTGCTAGTTTAGCTAGCTAATATTACAACTTGAGAGGAAGAAAAAAAATTACACAAGGAGCTCTATACGCGTAGATATTTGCCAAGAGAGAAAACTCGTGAAAACTGAAAACGAGTTACCAACAACTTGTTTAAAAGCCGAAAGAAGCTAGATCTTGAAGAGAAAAAATCGTTTTCAAGAACTTGGAATGCTTAAGCAAGAATGTCTTCAAGTAAGAGTAAGAAAAATTTCAAGAAAATCTCAAATAATCTTTTCCAAAACACAAGCTTGCTGATTTCAGAGAACCCAAGTGCAGGAAATAGAAACAGAAAACCTGAAGTTGTTTGTCAGCAGAAAGAAACATGCAGCTTCAGGTTTTTGCTTGATTGCTAGCCAAAAGCTTCTTTAAATGATTACTTTTTCAAGAGTGTATTCAAATTTTTGCTAGAAAAGATGTTAAGGAACACTTAGAGCTTGAGAAAAGAGCTTAGAATACTTAGAAAAAATTCTGCAACTGTATATTGTGTAGATCTGCAGTTTGGATAGCAAAAAAAATTAATTTAGCTGAAAAAAAAAGTCATTTATTCAAACTAATCAATAAGAGATTGTCATGTGTCCATGTCTTACCCGAAGACTAATGAGAGGAAGGCAAGAGGAAGGCATTTTGGATATTTTTTGGGCTAAAAAAACAGTAAAAAAAATTCAGATTTTCTGAAAATATGTTCTAAAAAATATGACAGCAAAAATAAGAGAGTTGAAGTGAGAAAAATTATAAAAGTACTAATGTGTGTTTACTATAAAGATAAATGAAGGGATGCCACATAGATTTTGCCCTTAAAACATGCTAAAAAGGACCATCATATCTCAGCATAAGTACAAAAAATCTGAGCAAAAGGATATGATTGGAAAACATCAACTCAATATTTTTTCTTTTGGAAAGGGAGAAAAGAGGAGAAAAATAAAAACTTTGTGGACTTTTCATGAAAAAGAAAAAATGACACATCACAAAACTTTGAAAATATCAAATAATGCCTTTTAGTATAATCAAAATAATGAAATAACGGTCAAATATTCTGGGCGGACTGGGCGGGTCTGTCTAGGCCCACCAGAACCAACCGATCGATTTGGTGAAATTGACCAGTTGTGTAATTTTGGCTTAAAAGGTGAAATGTTTGAAAAATTTTGGGCCACTTAAAAAATGAAATAAGATAACATTCTAGGTCTACTAAGTCATATGAAGTAAAAAACAAATGGTGAGTTCCGCTTCACTTGCACTTGAGAATATCCATCTTCTAAAGGACGATTAGCCTGTAAAATATGTTTAGAAGAGTAGTACTAAACCTAAAGTAATTGTGATTATCAAAATCAATACTTGCCATGTGACTAAATTTATAATCAAGATTTTAAAGACGACAATGGATTAAAAGTTAAATGTGATTTCTGTGATATTACGCACCTGACTTAGCTCGAGTACATCATATTTGGCACAACGGTGTCCATTGGCAGTTTCCGACTGTCATGGGGGATGACGATCCTCAAATGTGTAAAAGACAGCTGAGGCGTAGTACGAGAAATCACGGGCCTAAAAAAGAAAAATAAAATTAATTAAAAAGAAATTTAATCGTTAATCATATTTTTTATATTTACATTATAATTATTAGGTCAATATTGCACTTGTTTATATTTAGTATTCGTATTGTGCTAATTATCTATCATGCATTTATACTGTTCAATTGTTCATAAAAAACTCATGATATACATGCTCATTTATTTGATAGTATGTTATAAATTCTTGTTTTATCTTCTATTATACAATTTAAGTACGTACAATTATCATAGTTATTGCTATTATGTTATTTATTCATTTGATATAAGTTCATGAATGTTACTATGTATGCATGTAATAATTTTTTTAAATCTTAAAATAATAAATTGTGATCATAATATTTTATGTGGTATATGGTGGACTGATGTCTTTTCGGTAATATTTTTACAGGCACAAGCATTAGAAGATTATTTTAGATTATTTGTGTTTAAAATTTTATATTTATTTATGGTGTAATATAGTAATTGTATATTGAAGACAGATTTATTTATGTAGTGGAACTATTTGAGGAAAAATAAAAAAAGAAATTGGGTAACGGCGAGGTAAAAGCTGAGGTCGTTACAATTTGAGACAACCTTCTTGAGCAAAGATATCTTTGAATAGAATGCAGGCCATTGCACCACGAAGAATTAGCTACCATTCATCATCATCAAAGTCATCATGCAATCCTAACTTAGAGATTAATAGATGATAGCAACAAGAAAATAAGCCGAGTTAATCATGCAATAATCATGAAAATCTAGTAACGCATGCAAATTGATTTTAAGAAATTTAAGAATAAATTCAAATAATATATAAGTAATTTACCACATGATTTAAGGAGATTTCAATAGAATAGAGCCTTAACACATAGTAATTGTATCTCACAACTAGATCATTGGTACACAGCAAAGCAAAGAGAATGATCACCAACAAGAAATTGATCAAAATCGAAAATAATCAGCGAATTTGAATTTTGGAGACTTAACAGCAGCGGGACGACTAACCTGGAGACTTAACCAGCCTCGAGATTGGAGGCGGGTAGAGCGGCGACAGCCTCTAGAGGGCACAAAACTCCGCACCGAGGTAGGAAGTGGTGGTAGGACCCGTCGGACGGCACGCGCGTGGCGACGCAGAACAGAGAGAGCTAGTACGTCGCTCGGAGTCGGCGGGACCGCGTAGTCGCGGAATGGAGGGAGGAGGATCGAAGGCGGAGAGAAGATCGCCGACGACCGAGATCGGGCTGTCGCTGGTTACACGGGCGACGGGGGTGGGACGGTGTCGGGGCCTCGGAATCGGCGAATCAGGGGCACGCGAAAATCGAAAATCTTCAAATAAGCTTGGTTTTTATTTTTTTTTTCAAAATTAATTTGCACAAAATCAATTAATTTAAAATTTTAAAATATACTGAATATAATATGCCATAATATTTTTATATATAAATATAATATATTATTTTACATAAAAGCAATGATATTTTGATGCAGTTGTATCAATTTTGAAAATAATGATAAAAAAATTAAAAAATAGTATTTTTCTCTCCCCTCTCATTATCTCCCCCTGCACACTCCACTCTCCCCTTGCCACTTGCATCCACGCTTTCTCCCCGCAGTCCTCCATGCGAGAGAGAGTGTGAGTGCAGTGAGGTGAGATGGAGGGGGGAGGGGGCAGCATGACTAAACAAGACGAAGCTGGCGACTTTGATAAACTGGATGAGTTTGAGGATGCTCTGCTGATGCTATGAGTGATTCTCACACTATTGCGCTGAGAAAGAGAGGAGATTCTCACACTGATGGTCAGTTTGAGGATGCTCTTCGTCAGTGATTTTGGCGATTCCGCAGAGTTGGTGGGGTCGGCGCCAGAGTAGCATGGGGGATGCTGCAACTTGAAGTTCTTTTTGTCTTGAAGTATTTCGTTGTTTCCTTCATTTTGAATTTCATGGTGCCATCTTCTTCACTTAGATCATGTTGGTATGTTTTTGAATTGCCTTTGTTCTAAAAATTCTGAATTGAATCCGAAACAAACTGTTTTCTTCTGTTGTAAATCTGAGCTGAGTACTTCATGAAATTTCTATGTCAGTACTGTGTTGAATTACTAAATGCTTAAACTGAATTTGATGGGTTTTCTAATTGGAAAGGCTTTCTGAAGTTAATCGGAGCCTCTTTCATAAATTCTTATGTGTCCGAGGTTTAGAGAAATTGGGCAATTTATTGCATGTCCATTAGTTTTACTCAAACTTTTTCAGAATTTTATATGCATAATTTAGGAGGTTGCATGTCATTATTATGTCATTGTTGTGCTAGAAGTTAATTTATCCCACTTTATTATTGATGACAATTCACTTTCGTTGTCAATCTAGTAGAGCATCAAAACCTGAGTCCTTCTCTTTTGCCTCCCTCACCTATCAAAAATGCTCATAGCTCAATAGATAAATTTTAATGACAAAAATTTTGCTAAAAATTTAAACCATTCCTAATTACTGCTTGCACATATTAAGGGGTTCGATTCGATTATCGTTTTCTCGATTTCGATTTCCCTTCTTCAGTTTTGGGTTATTTTTTATTAGTCCTATCTCTCAAAGTTCATTGTATGACCATAGCTCAATCGTCAACATGAAACATATCTATAGAATCTTAGGAGAAATGCCCCATATTTGACTCTAAACTTTGAATCCAACATGAAACCCTTCAGCTCCTAGTTGGACAGTGTAGAAAAAATCAATCTAAATTTAGAAAACCTTCAGCTCCAAATTTCTGTTATTCATAGCTCAATCTTACAACATTATATCAATCTATTATTAGAAATCATAAGCTCCAAAGATTTCTGTTCATTTGGTAATTTTCATTCTTCAATGCTTGTTAAAGGAATTCTTATAACAATCTATTATTGAAATGAGTATTGCACGTACTTTGAAACACTTCTGTTATTCTTTGGTAATTTTCATTCTTCAATGCTTTTTTTTGATCTATCAGAAACAGAACCGATACTCATGCTGTAGATGAAATACTTCTGTTGTCTAATCAGTTCATTGCTATTTTGATCTATCAGATTAAGTGAAAGCATTACAATACTCCTGTTGTGGCTTTTCTGATCCAGATTTATTGAAATCATTACAATATAACAAGAATCAAATGTGGCTTTTCTGTTTCCTGCTATTGACTACAAGAGAACTTTGATTCATGGCCGAAGTTGCTCAAAATTTTCAAAGAGTAATAAATTTTAAAATGCTGTAAAAATTTATTCATTGACGTTCACAAAAACAATATGCAACTGTGTCAATCAGAGCAAATGAAAGTTATTACTCATTCACTGACATACTGTTACCTGCCTGGAACTTCAGTTACAAGAATGAAAGCGAGTCAAAACACTTTTGTCCTCCCCACAAGTTAGATTGCACATGTTAAATGTACGTTGGATCGAGATGTTCAAGTCGTCATCTCCAGCAAGATCTAGGTGGTATGGTCTATGTTAGGCCCTCATGTCCAGCAAGAACTGAGCTGGCTCAGATTTTGCTGCACACCCAAATTTAAATGTACTGTATTTTCTGTGAACCCCTGTGAGCTTCCCTTTTCCAGCCTTTTGGTGATAATCTACCATCATCCTAGAACACTCCCTGCAACATAAAAAGGACCCGAAAAAGAAAATTAGACTAATTCTGCATTTTTGGAATGAACTTTTATTTGGTCATGGTTTTATCATTAACACTTGGATTTTTGTGTATAGCAAGATTTGATTTTAGTTATGCTATGGATCACTTCTTAGCCTGGTTGATTTTGAATGTTAGCGAGGAAAATTGGGTCATAAATGAACTCACAGAAGCTGGCATTCTGAGTATCTACTACACAGCTCACTTGTTCTACTCCAGTGCTTGAATCCTTTCAGACTGCACTGAGCTGTGTACACTGCAGCAGCAGCAAGCATTGAAGGCCGAAACTTCAGCATTTCATACTCAATCAGACAAAGCTCAATGATGTAGGAGGAAAGCAGCTCAAGCTATTTCGTTCAAATTTAAAATAAGAGGTAATTATTAGCAAAGTTTCACCTAAGATACTTTACAAACCCATTTTTAATATTCTAAAAAGACAGCAAAAAGGTTACCTTCCTATCAGACTGAGCTGCCTTAAGAAACCTCCTCATAAACACATATGGGGTTGGCACTGACATGTTGAACCGCAAGGTGTTCACCATCAATCTTTCCTGCTTGTAAATTTCATATGTTAGATAATTCCAAGTAGGAAAAAAAATTGGATATTTATCATAAAAAATTTAGGTTAATTACCATCTGAAGAACTTCTTCCCTTGTATAAGCCCTATCAGATATGAGGATTAGATCCTCCACAACTGGCACCATGACTTCTTCATACTTACATGCAAGAAGCATTGCTGTCACACCAACCAGTTGAAGTTTCTTCCTCACAACACTTTGTCTAGCTAAGAATCTATCTATTATGTTTACTGTTAAGAACAGAGTTTCATCCATTAATTCAAATTTGTAGTGCACCTGCATCATATGAAAATCATGATTATGGTTTCTCATACATAGCTTCTAGATTTACTCGAAATTTTTCTCTACCTCTATCAACCAGTCTATCAAAATGGCTCTCATCCTCTCATTAATGTCAAACTGGTTAAACATGTAATTCGGCGGGACACAGCTTAAGTCCTAATTTCAAAAAAAACAATTGTTAGAATTATCTTGAAAATGAAAGTCTGATATCCTATAAGAGAAGCATGAAAATACTTTTACCTCACTTTTTCTGTAGAAGTAGTAGATTTCATCTACATATCTGACAACAGCAAGGGGGTTCTTAGAATCACATGCGTCAATATCTTTAAGGATCCTGGCTTCTAAATCCTCCATCTCAACTTCCTTCAGTTCACAGTTAAGGTTGAAATCATTTTCTACTATTTAAAAGCCAAGCATATAAAACAATTAGACTCAACATGAAGAGATTATTAGGTTGGGGCGCCTGATCTTTTTAATAAGCAAGCAGTTTAAAGATCACGAGAACTGTTTGATTCTACTCGTCAACCCGGAAAACTCCGGTTAGGTTCGAGAGTCCGTTAGTGTTTTGACACCCTCTTAGAAAATCACGTTACTGGAAAATAATGCACATACCGTATCTTCAATCTCCTCCACCATTGGTAAAGGTATATCATCAGGTGATACAAGATCATCTACATCTATGGCATCACATAAATCTGCAGTAATCAAAGTTTGAGCAGGCTGGCTTCTCCTTTGCCTTTCACTTCCAATCGGCTTGAGCCTGGCGTTAGACCTCTGGAGAGTGAAAAATCAATCAGAAACCAACGATCGAGTGCCAAAAACACAGATTACTTGCTCAAATATAGGAAGTACCTTCGCACAATCCTGCGATTTGCGAGCTAAAGAAGCTGCAAACCTCCTGAAAGAACTATTTCCTTGATTCAGAATATATGAAGTCTAGAGAAGGGAGAAACTAGGGGAAGATAGAAGTTCCAACCGCGTAATTGGCCTGTGACCAACAATGTTACTTTGGTTCCTGTTATCATCGGGAAGATCGCTGAAGAATGAATAAATTCAGTTAAAGCTTTTTCAGTCTAGATTCCTTAATCAAAGGGAATTCAGATGAGAAGGAGATGAAGATTTTACGCTACAGTTCCTCTCTTGAAGATCGTAGGATAAGGAGCACCGACGATGCCACTGCCACCAGCGATGACATTATTGATGTCTCGCAGAGCTCTTCTGTTGAGGATGCCCCCAATCTCTGTGCTGAACTTCACGCCCTCCATGGGGAAACCTTCGAACGAGAGATATTCAGAGAGAGAAAGGGCAATCTCTGGGGAAGATTGCTAAGATAAGTAATCAAAGAAAGAAGATTATTTTGAAAATAACCTTGGCTGCTTTCCGATCTCATCAATCCCCTCTCATTCTCAACTCTTTCTTCCATTCTTCTCCTTCCACTCTCTCCAGCAAAAAGAAATCAATGACAGATCAGAGCGATCTTGGGGAAGCAAGGAAAAAAACCCACCAAGAAAACCTCAAAGCAAGGAAGATCCTGAAGCAAGATCAGTTCTTATGATTGGCCGCAAACCTTGAGCTCAAGGATCGCTGGAGAGAGCTACAACAGCAAGAAGCAGCCCATGGAGAGATGCTTTCTCTCTCTCTCCTCTTCCTCTATCTCTCTCCGTCTCTCTCCCAGTCGCCAACCTCGATTCAGTGCCGATCGGATCCTGTTTTTAAAACCGATTTGCGTGTTGTCTTAGGGGCCTCTGTTCCTTTTTTAAATTCCAACGGTCACCAAATTGTAGCCGTTAGATTTGGGAATAGCTGGAAATAGGTGTGCCACAATTTACAAATATCCGAAATTCTGAACTCGCTAAATTGTTGAATCGACTCAAAATTTATTCAGGACTTCTGAATCGAATCTCAAGCTTAAAGTTTTTAGCTCACAGACAATGTCAAAATATAATTTGATCTATGACAAATTTGTTCGAATAATATTGATATTATATATATTATATAAATATATGAATTTGCAAAACTTGTTCTCCCTAAAAAAAAAGAATTAAATCCCATTTATGCAAAATATGATTGACATATTTTAACCTAATTATTCGAACAAGTTTGAATTGAATTGAATCTAATCGAGTCACATCTTATTATGATTTTGAATTATTTTTAAGCCGAGTTGAACTTAAAATTTAAAATCGGCGATAACAGCCCAAACAGCAGATAGAGGAGGAGGCCGGCAAAATAATAAGAGTAATCTCCATTAATTATTTGTATCCAAAAAGAAAAAAATCTCCATTAATTATTTAATTAATCTATTAACATTATCAAATAGTTATTCGTAAAAGAAGCACTATCTATATATGGACTCCAGCCTTGGATTTTTTTTTTAAGAAAAGAATAAAAATAGTATGTTAAATACTATATTAAAATTATTTAAAAATCATATTAACTAATTTAAAAATAGAAATATAAATACGTGTGTAAATTTGTATATTAAATTCTATCAAAAAAATATATTAAATTTAAATATAAAGTAAATATACAGATTTGCTCCAATTATATATATTCCATATTTTTTTAGATATATTTTTAATTTAATTTAAATTTATTTTTTTGTTATTTATTTATTTTGATAGAATTTAATATTTTATTTTAGTCTCGCCTTAACTTTCACTAATCCGCTAATACATTAGATCTATAAATGGATATCGTTTGGTTCAATATTATCTTGATGTTATGTTATTTAGAAAAAGCCGAAAATGGGCAAATTGAAAAGATTCTGTTTGACAAGCTTATTCGTCATTCTTATTTGACTTCCTGAGTAGGTGAGACCTCTAAAGTAGGTTTTTAGCAATGATCCTCAGCCGACTTTCCATGCCACTATTACAGCAAGCGTCCATCGTACGAAGTTGACTCTCCAATATAGTAGCCTCCTTTACCATGTTAAAGCACTTTTTTCTTCACACCCGTGGCCGCTAGCTGTTAATCCCAACAAAGACATGAACTCAAAATGACTGTGAGCCTTAATCTTTCTTGCAATGTTCTTGTTCTATATTTATAACACTGGTGTGTTTATTTGTAAGGTTAAATTTAAGAAGGTTAAAATTAAATTTAAAAAGAGATATTTTTTTATTGAAAGTTACGAATGATGTGAAATAAAGTTAATTATTATGTTGGGATATGTAAGAGATGTGATATAAAGTTAGTTATTATATTGGAATATGTGAAGGATGTGATATAAGTTAGTTATTGTTTTAGTAATATGTGTAGGATGTGAAATAAATTTAATTTTTAATATTAAATTTTATGTGTGATGTGATATGCCTGGTTAAAATTAAACCAGGTTAATTTTAAACTCGGGGCCTATCTTGTGCTGGTAACAATCACTTCTTATAGCATTTTAATCTGCTGAACAAGGCGCTGTGGTTTTCCTCCCGGTTCTCCGGTTTCTACATGTAAACTCTGTGATTACTATTTTGATAGATCTCGACTCTTAATTCTTAGCTGGCATTTTTTTTTTGATCGCATTAGCTAGCATTTTTTATGTAAACAATTATATTTATGTATCCTGGCATTTACATGAATAGTTGGATCATATCAGGTCTTTTCTTTTCTTTTTTATGAAACATATCAGCTCATATTTGCTATGGCTTGTAGTTGACCAAGGAATTTCTTACAAACCAGATTTGTATTTTACTCTGTTTTTCAGGTTGAGCTATTGTAGTATTGTGCTCTCAGCTTAAGAGAGCCAAGAAGAGGACAGACACTCAAGACATTGAGCTTGCAATGGATTTGATGGTTGTAATATCCCAGGAGGAGGAGGATCAAAATACAGGTAGGTTGATAGGTGCATTCTCGAGCGACTTGCTAAAAGTTGGATTAGCAGACTTTCCCAGACCTGAGGGCAGTAGCCATGGCCATAAATTAAACAGCACATCAGAGAAGAATGCGGGCAAAGTGTTGATTCGACCCAGCAGATTATTGGCCTCCCGAACAAGTTCTGGCACAGAAGATGCAACTGGGCTAAATGAAGGATCTTTGCTCAAATATCTTGAGAAGTGCACTTCCTTGATTCCAAAAGAATGCAGGGATCAAGCTCCACTTCTGCTATTATTGCTCTCTTATTATCATTTCCTTCTGTTCGCATATCTCATGAATATAGACAGGCTAATCAAGCTGCTCATCACATCACTTCTGCTTCCTTTATACATGATGTTTTTTGGGATAGGGATATGTCCCTGCCTTTTGACTTTTCTGCAATCCTTTTACAGGATTGTTCCTTTTGTACTTGATGTTTTATATTAATGAATTTTATAGGCTACGATCGACTTTTAAAAAAAAAAAAAAGACTTCCTATGTCCAATATCTTTGGGGATAATGACAGATCCAGTCATAATTGCAACTGGACATGTAACGACCTCGGCTTTTACCTCGGTTGTTACTCAATTTCTTTTTTTTTATCCTCAAATAATTTCACTATATCTTAATACAAATTTGTCCTCAATATACAATTAGTACATTACACCATAAATAAATATAAAATTCTGAACACAAATAATCTAAAATAATCTTCTAATTGTCTCTCACCCATGCCTCTTATGCTTGTGCTAAACCTGTAAAAATAGTACCGAAAATAGCGTCAGTCCACTAACAGGACTCAGTAGGAGATATCAACTAGCTATGGGCTACATAAAATATTAATAAGGTTTCATGATCACAAATTTATTATTTTGAGATTTAAAAAAATTTATTACATGTATGCACAACAACATTCATGAACTTATATCAAATGAATAAATAGCATGATAGCAATGACTATGATAATTATGCGTAGTTAAATTATATAACAGAAGATATTAAACAAGAATTCATAACATGAGTACTATCAAATAAATGAGCATGTATATCATGAGTTTCTTATGAACAATTGAACAGTATAAACGCATGATAGATAATTAGTACAATACGAATACTAAACATAAACAAGTGCAATATGATTAGCCTAATAATTATAATGTACACCTGATAACAGAACAAATATAAAAATATAATTAACGAGCAAGTTCCTATTTAATTAATTTTATTTTACTCTTTTACATCTTTGGGGATCGTCACCCCCCATGAATGCCCTCCGTAGGCATATCCAATGGACGTCGTCGCGCCAAATATCATGTGAGGACCTCTATGGACACGTATCCACAGCAGACACATATTTGCTTTGGGGATCGTCACCCCCCATGACAGTCGAAAACTGCTAATGGACACCGTCGTGTCAATTATCATATACTCGAGCTAAGGCAGGTGCGCAATCCCATGGAAATCACATTTAACTTTTAATCCATTGTCGTCTTTAAAATCTTAATTATAAATTTAGTCATATAACAAGCTCATACACTTGCCTAAATATTATATTATATTTTTGAATGTGACGACAAGTCCATACACTTGCCCTCCCATAGGTGTCACAAACACAAGTCAACATATTCTCAACGAATGTGACGACAAGTCCGTACACTTGTCCTCCCGAGGTATCACAAACACAAGTAACCTAAATATTATATTATATTTTTGAATGTGACGACAAGTCCGTACACTTGCCCTCCCGTAAGTGTCACAAACACAAGTCAACATATTCTCAACGAATGTGACGACAAGTCCGTACACTTGCCCTCCCGCAAGTATCACAGTCATGAGTCAATATATTCTCATCGAATGTGACGACAAGTCCGTACATTTGCCCTCCCATAGGTATTACAAACACAAGTCAATATATGCACATTGAATGTGACGATAAGTCCGTACACTTGTCCTCTCGTAGGTGTCACAATCAAGGAAAATATGCATATCATTATATAACATATTTATCTTATCATTGAAGAAATAAACGGAGTCAGCAATTAATTCATAATAATTTATATGCACTATAAATTATTAAACTTTAACAATCTACCTTGTACCTCATAATCTCGATAATTTAATTTTAAGTCATCTCTTTTATTTGAATCAAATTTATATAGTAATCCAGCAATCACTAATAAAAATAATCATGATATCTTCAAAGATGTTTTAATCTAAATTAATAAAGATCATTAATTCTTCACATATAATTTGTGAAACCTCAATCAAAGTTTGATGAGAGTATGATTAGAGCCTATAATTCACATTTGAGCCTCATATTAAAGTGAATCAATTTAAATCATAATCAATTATAAATTTCACATTTATACTCTATGTTTATAAAAATATCATTACTATTTGAATCAAATCATCTATCAATAAATCTATTTAGCATAAATTTTAAACTTCAAATTGTCAAAGATTAATTAAATCATCAATTCTCATTGTCTCATAGCATTTAAAATCAATTTCATATGTCTCATTCTTCTAAATATAATAACTAATATCTGTACCAAAGTAATTTAATTATTTGGACTTCTAATAATAAAATATATATTTTTAGGCTAATTAATAATAGCACAATATAAATATGACAAATAATCAAATAATCTAATAATCTCCAAATTCATATTTAATAGCAATAATTTAACATAAAAAATCTCCATTTAATCTACATGCGATGGTAAGCTCTTTCAAAATAGATTTTTATGTAAAATCTCTCCAGCAAAATCTTATTCAAAATGAATTTTTTAAAGGAAGATTTCTATATAAAAGTTGTAGTATAATGTGTCCTCTATTTTTTATAAAAAATTTTATATCAATCCAAATTCATTTGGTACACCAAATCCCCTATGAACTAAACTCGGTCAGAAAATTTAAATTTCTGTCAGATTTTACTAATGACACCGAAATCATACTTTGTATTCAGAATTAATCAAAATTTCCTTCACACAAATTGTATTAACTTCAAGTCTAACTCACCACCGATTTGGATTAAAATCCGAGATTAGTTGATACCCCAAACTAATGCTACAAGGCTTAGATCCGAAACAGAAATATTTTCAGTAATATACAATCGTGTATATATCTAAACAAATTTCTCTAATAAGATATTTTAAGCCCATAAACAAAATTTACAGCCATAAATATGAAGAAAATATCAGCAATATAATAAAATAAAATTTTATAAATAATTAAATAATAAATTTATTCAATTCTTGTCAAATTATTATAAATCAAATTATGCGAATTCTTATCTTTGATTAATTTAAGCCCTAATAGTTAGAGAAATCTCCTATCTCAAGGAATCAAAATTTTTTTTCCTTTTTCTTCCTCCTTTTTCTCTTGCCTTCTCATCCAAATCTTTGAAATCCTTCTTCCATAGTTACTGATTCGAAGGAGAAAGGTTGTGATGTCTCGGATCTCTAATTCTCCCTTCTCTTTTCTCTCCCTCTCCTCTCTCTTTTCTTTTTCTCTCTCTTCTTCTTATTTTCGGCCAAAGAGAGGGCTAGGGCCGGCAGTTACGAATCGGGAAAGAAATGAATCGATGTGTGAGAAAAGGGAAATATTATTTCCTCTTATAACTCAATCTAAGGGTAAATCTGATATTTCTTCTAAGGCTAAAATTAAGGGATAATTAAATCTCATAAATTCAAAATTTAAATAAAAATAACAAATCATCCTTTAACCCATAACCATATCCCTTACATATCTCCAATTTTGATAAATATCCTCATAATAATTTCAAATCAATAAATATTTAAATAAATTATGATATTTTAAACAAATTCAAATTTAAATCAAGAAAATAATTTCTTAATATTTCTCTTAATATTTTTAAATAAATACTAAATCTTATAAAAATTATTTCTACATCCAATATTTCTTTTATCATTCTTTCTTGGTCATTTTTGGAGATCAAGTAAATCAAAGGTATCACCCAAAATTTCTTTTATATTTTCTATATCAAAATACCGTAAATATCATTTATCATTCAAATTTATACATATAATTCTAATTTATAATACACATAAAAATTTAAATTTTCGGAATGTTACAGGACAGGTGCTCTTCTTGCTCAGATGCCATTGTTCATAATTTTTTTCATTCCGAATATTAACGTATATACAATAAAGTGGAATATTACATATTAAATGCTGAAATTTTAAGATGTACATATAGCAAATTCAATACTATTTCTTTAGTTCATTACTATGAAGGATACTAAAGAGGCATTTGGTTTGATGCAATCTATATGTTAGTGTTATTTAAATATCAATATTATTTATAAATTATTACTTGTTTGCTTCAATATCATTCTATTAAAATATGACAATGCTATTGTTTCATTTTTATTATCCTCAAGTTCTTCCCCCTTATAAAATCAGTCTACCTTCTCTCCTTATTACTATAATAAGAGTGATATCTAGATTTCATTCAATTTTAAGCAACTTCTAGATATCATTCTATAATGGTAATTTTTTTAATTTTTTTAATATTATTTATACTTGTAATAAAACCAGACAAATTAATTTCTATAAACAACTTGACATAACATCACAATATATATTCAATTATGTGTTTCGTTAGAAGGGTATTATTACTACTGCAATGATGGTTATGAATAATAGATAAAAGTGGGAAATAACAAAAGAAACAACTTTAACCACTCTGAATAAGCTAGCTTATATTTGAATTCTTGCATCGTTGGGTGTTTAATTTGTACTGTTGCTTGTAATTGTGCAATATATCTAGTTGTCAGTGTAAATAAATATCTTTATTCTTTTTTGGATTTGTCATAAAATAAATATTGCAGAAAATAGAAATGTTAAGGTGGATGTGTGGATATGCACGAAAGGATAGAATGAGAAATGAGTATATCCGAAAGAAAGTTGGTGTTGCACCAATTGAGGATAAACTTAAAAAAAATCGGCTTAGATGATTTGGACATCTAAATCGTAGGCCGATTGAAGCTCCAGTTAGAAAAATTGAGTTATTAGATTTTGCCCATGTACAAAGAGGAAGAGGGAGACCAAAGAAGACATGACAAGAAACTATAATGAGTGATCTTAGTTACTTAGACTTAGATAAGAATTTGGTAACTGATAAGGCGCAATGAAAACAAAGGATTCATGTAGCCGACCCCACCTAGTGGGATTAAGGCTTGGTTGTTGTTGTTGTCATTTACGAGACCTATGAAAGATCAAGCATACAAAAATGGTTGGATGCAGGCCACCAAAACTGCCCAAAACATAGCAACCTCTTCCTCATCTGTCATTAGCCCCAAACTATGCACTGGTTTCTCAATGGTCTGAGAAGAACAAAGTTGTGTTAATGAAGAAAGATGCACTGGCCTGAGGACCACAAGGAAGAAATTGAATCTTTGGTTCATGATTTGACCTCCATGCAGCTTGATGTGCAGAGAAATGCAGTTAAGAGGGTTCAATTGCTTTCGAAGGAAAATTCGGGAAACAGAATCCTTATTGCTAAGGGCGGAGGAATCCCTTCTCTTCTCAGTCTTCTTCCTTATTGGTTATCAATTTAAAACTTGTGTTGAACCAACACTGTTCTAATGTTTCATTATCTTTTAATCTTTCAATTAAAACTTTACAATCATTTTAAATATTTGGGCAAATTTCACCCAGGTCTCTGAGTTTAAGGGTTATTATCACACAGATTCATATTTTTTAAATTATATCATCGGGGTCCCTAGGTTTTCAAAAATTATCATCTGGGTCCCTT
>JAEMOT010000563.1:26455-97577 GCA_019297695.1 Apostasia ramifera
CGCCACTATCCTAATATTTTATAAGAAAACCTAAGAAATACTTTTATATTTTCTTAATTTTTAAAATCAAATATATATATATATACATATATAACTCTATATATAATATATATTCATATTTTTATAATAAATAAATTACATTCAAACTTCTATAATAATTTTTAAATTTTAACACATGAATTTCTAAACACATGAATTTCTAAGGCATGATGCGAGAATGAAAATCAGAATTAAAATAAAATTAATTTAAAAAATAATAATAATAAATAAATTTTTTTAATTATATTACATAATTTTTAATATAAAAAATATTATTTTATTTTATATATTTAATAATTTTTAATAAAAATATAAATTTTATTTCACATCTAATCTAAAATTTTTATCTTTCCGGTGGATGGTGGCTGTTGACGTGGCAGAAGGCTGCATGTGAGGCCCACGGCACTGCAATAGGCCCACCGGCAGCACCGAAACGGCTGGCGCCACAATTCCTGCTCGTCTCCCTCTTCTTCGCCATATTTCTTGCCATTTAAGTAATAAGTAATGGAGAATTCCATGCCGGTTTCCAGCTGCTGGAAAGCGCAGGCGGAGAAGCAAGAAATCTTTTCAGTTTGAGACGAAGGAGGCCCTGTGATTTCTCCGGCGATGGATCCGTACAAGGTAATCTACATCTATTTCTTCCCTTCGATGATGCCGAGGATTGTTCAGGTGTATGAGATCCGTTGATTTGTTCGTATCCCGCAGAAGTTCGATTGTTGAGTTGTTTTAGGGTTTATGCTTCTCTGTATTCCCGAGGATTGTCGCGAAGCATGCGATCCTTCCCTTGAATTTTGATCGCATGCCATCGTTCGAAGTTTTGTTGCGTTGTTTTAGGGTTTGTGCTTCTCCGAATTCGAAATAGCTGATTCGATTGGTTGGGTTTACATTGCAGCACCGCCCGTCGAGCACGTACAACTCGCCATTCTGGACTACCAACTCTGGGGCTCCCGTCTGGAATAACAACTCCTCGCTCACGGTCGGTGCTCGAGGTAATGTTTTAAGTAATTAGTTCTTCGATTTTTTGTGTAAATTATAGATTTTTGGCAGTTTTCTTTGCTTTTGCTTTGATTTTTTCTGCTGATTTTGTATGGGTTTTATGATAGATTGAGTACGTACGAGGTGTTTGTTTGAGATAATGACTGGTTACTGTTAAGAACTTTATGCTCATGAACATGGGGCCCTTTAGTGAGTTCGTATGTCTAGCGTTTAATTAGGGATTTTTTATTTTATTTTATGTGTATTTCTAGTTTTTACACTTTTTTGTTTTTTTCTTTGTGGTTCACGGGAGCAGATTCAACCACGCCGATCAAAAATTTTCGTAAATAGCATGGTGCTTCATATAAAGAGGAACCTCTAACCTGAGTACTATTTGGTGCTTCGTAAATAGCATAGTGCTTCAAGAAATTTCAACATTTTTCCTGTACGGGATGAGTGAATTGTTGATATGCAAGCATTTCTATGACTTAGATCTGGTTTGGTGCCATTGGTGGAAGTGTAGTTTCTTAAACTGAATATTCCACCCTTTGCTTAACTTTGGGTGAGATATGGCGCACCCACTTCTGAGGGAAAAGGCTAAATAGCCTAAATCAATCAACCATGTGGCTGGTTGTCTGTTTGATTAATTGCTTTCACTTGATGGAAATTAAGAGACTTTTAGCTATTTTTTCTTCTAATTCTTTTGAGATGATTATGCAAAACTATGACCCATGGCCTTTACGAAGCCATATTGGATGAGATTAGGATTATTTTCTTAGTATTGCTTCTCGAATGAATCCCTAACAATTGGAGCTCTTTGCAATCTCCGAGATATGATATATATTAATGTAGACATGTGTGGACTTGATTAAGTTTAATTCTGGTTATGTTGAGCTTTGATGTTTAATTTTAACGATTGCCAGCCCAAGGCTAGATTAAGGTGAAGGGTTGCGATAGTTTGACTATACGCATTTAACTATTTTTTTCAGTAATTAATTTGTGATTATCTTATTTTTTTGGATGCTTTAGGTAAAATCACTCTATTGTTATTTATGAGTTTCTAGATTATGATAAGTGCTAGTCAGATGTTAATTTGATATTCTATTTTTTTTACTATCAAAAAGAAAATATATTCTACTTTTTCTGTTAATTTAGAATTTGGTGTTGTCATGGGGAATAAGGCTTTACTGTTTTTGTTGTCATTATCGTTGTTGTTGTTGTTGTGGTTGCTGTTGTTGCTACTATTTGGTAGGGGTGACAATTTATACCTGTATCCGATTAACCCGCCCAGACTTGCCCCGGCCAGCTCCAACCAGCCCCGACCCGCTCCGACCCGCCCCTAATGGGACGGGTATGAGTTCTTAAATTATACGCATGACCTGCCCTGCCTCTTATGAAACACCGATATTTTGTGAAGCCTAATATATCCGTATCAGATACCGATACTCATCGATACTTTCTAATACTTTACCGATACGTCTCTGATATGCCACGTGATATATCAATTTTAATTTTTAGTTTTTAAAAATTCGATACTTATCCGATACTTGTCCAATACTTCTCAATACTTTTAATTAGAGAAAAAATATTAGAACGGTCGGTCTAGCCCACACGATAAAAAATAAAAATATCTTATATATAAAATATAACTCATGCATAAACTCAAGTGTTAAAATTGAGAGAGAGACACTTGGCTCACGCAATTAGAATCACAGAAAGCTTCACGCACGCTAGTGTTTCAGCGATAAAAAAAGATTTGATATCCTCAACCAACTTCATCACCTATTTTAGTTGACTTTTTTTTTTGCAGTTTTATAGATACTAGCATCATTTTTACTCTTTCTACCTTAATTAATATTATCTTTCCTTCTATTGGATGTCGATCAATTTTTTTTTATCTTAATCAAGCTCATATTGCGAAAAGGACATGACTTTAAAAGAAGAGCATGTATTTATTTTAATCAGGTCAGTATATTTGAGTTTATGTTATAGTATCTGTATTATTATCAATTGTATCTTGTTTGCATCAAGCAAATTGATTTTGGTCTAATTTAAATTGAAACTGAAACTAATTTACTAATGTATATTCAAACTTTCATCTCACTTAGATAATCTGTGATAGGTCAGAAAATAATTAAATAAATTATGGTTTATTTTAATTTAAGATATTCTTAAATTTTTAAAGGATTCATGTCATGATTGATTCGACAAGTTTTACGCTGGCTGTCGACTGCCTAACGCAACCCTTCACGTTTCTCATCCGGGACTTGGGACCCGGCAATGGCGCGTTTGGAAATTAGAAATGGAAATAATAGATTCATGTAGCCGACCCCACCTAGTGGGATTAAGGCTTTGTTGTTGTTGTTGTTGTTGTATATTCTTAAATTTAATAGTTGTTGAAAGATATTTTTATTTTTTTTAAATTGAATTGTCTATAATATTTCTTTTAGTGATATTAATAATGTTTAAAATAATATAATTAATTTAAAAATAAAATAAAAATATTTTTAAAATTTACAACAATAAGATGTATAAGTAATTCTGATCTACCATATAATTACACTTTAAATATAAAATTATGATGTATAGTACATACATATATAATATTCGTATTCTAACATATTCATATTCGTATATTACGTTTTTTAAGTTCGGCGTATGATCGTATTCGTAATGTATCATATCTGTATCACCGTATCGTACTCGTGTTTCATAGCTTGCCTTGTTATGAAATGAGGCAGGTTTGGGTATGACTTAGATATACCTACATCGCCCCTGTACCCTTCCTGTTAAGTACCAGACCCACAAGTTGCGTGAAATGCTCAACCGAATTACCCGAATCACACTCGCTTGGAGCAGTAGAGTTGGTCGAGGACGTGGAAAAAATTCAGACGCCACAGAGTTCGCAGAATCTTCTCCATTGCCGCTCGCCGCATGAGCTTCTATTGGTCACTGTCATCCCAGACGATGCTATGTCGCTACCTGCTACCGCTCTGCTCACCACGCCGAGGCTGGGCGGGGAAGGTTTGAGTTTTGTGAAAATGTATTCTGGGCAAGATGGGCGGGGCAGGGGTGAGGCGGAAACGGGTACGGGGCGAGTATGGGTATGGAATTATGTGTAGTAGGGCGGATTTGGGTATTGGTAAACTCGACTCAAACCTGCCTCCGTTGCGATCCCTAGTATTTGGTGCTATTCATTAGTTATACAACTTGAAATCATCATAATTGTTTACTCAGTTGAATTCTATGTTTTGAGGATTCTCATTTTAGGCAAAAGAAGCTTTCTTGTATTTTTTTATTAATCTTCAAGCGATACTTCTCTAGAATTCCCTATTATGTTTCTTTATTGTAATTTTTTGACATTGTAATATGTGTATGTGTGTATCTATCTATCTATCTATATCTATATATTAAAGATGGTACAGGGAGTGAAAAATATGTCTTTCCCATTTTAGCCTTCATTATAGTTTCCTCTCCCTCTCGCTCTCTCCACTAATATAAAAATAAATATAAATTACAATACATCTATATCTATATATTAAAGATGGTACAGGGAGGAAAAAATATGTCTTTCTCATTTTAGCCTTTATTATAGTTTCGTCTCCCTCTCCTCTCTCTCTCCACTAATATAAAAATAAATATAAATTACAATACATAATATAAAAATAAATATAAATTACAATAAATATAAAAATAAATATAAATTTTACTTATATTATATATACAAAATAATTATTTTTTCTTTCTCCCCTCTCTCTCTCCATCAAGTCGCCCCAACCGCCCATCTCCTCTAATGACATTTGTTTTTTTTTTAATTGAGCTGAACTGATAGATAAGCTGGCTAAAATAAAGAATCTGTCAGAAGTGTAAAAAAAAAAAATTTAATTTTTAATTCAAAAAATAATTTTTTTATTATTTATTGTTAATCAAGTAAAATATAATAAATATTATTATACATAATATAAGTAAAATAAATTTATTGTATAATTATAAGAAAGTGGAGAGAGAGAGAGGAGAGGGAGAGGAGAGGGGTGGTTGGGGCGCCTGGGGCGGCTGGATGGAGAGAGAGAAAGAGAGAGAGGAGAAAAAAAAATAATTATTTATTGTTAATAAATTAAAATATAATAAATATTATTATATGTAATATAAGTAAAATAAATTTATTGTATAATTATAAAAAAGTGGAGAGAGAGAGGAGAGAGGAGAAAAAAAAATTTTGAAGGCTAAAATGAAAAAGACATATTTTATTATCAGTAATATATTTTTTAACATTAATTTAATCTTAATTAAATTAATTAAATTAAAATTATATTTATTTTTATATTAAATAAATATAATAAATATTATTATATGTAATATAAGTAAAAATAAATTTATTGTACTTAAATAAATTTAGTGGAGAGAGAGAGAGGAGATGGGCAGTTGGGGCGGCTTGATGGAGAGAGAGAGGGGAGAGAAAAAAAAAATAATTATTTATATATTAAATAAATATAATAAATATTATTATATGTAATATAAATAAAATAAATTTATTATACAATAAATATTTATTTTAATAATATTTTATATCAAAAAATTATTTTCTCTTTTTCCTCTCTCTCTCTTATCTTTCTCCAGCTGCTTCTCCTTCTCTCTCTCTCTCCATCGAGCCTCCCCTTTCTCTCCTCTCTCTCTCTCACTTTCTCCAGCCGCCTCTCTCTCTCCACTTTCTCCAGCCATCTCTCTCATCTTTCTCCGGCCGTTTCAAAATATTAAAAATATAATTATATAATAAATTTATTTTATTTATATTACATATAATAATATATATTATATTTTAATTTATTAATATTAATTAATATAAAAAATAAATATAAATGTTAATTTAATTAAGATTAAATTAATTTTAAATAAAAAAAAATTCACACTAAATCAAGTAAAATACAGCTAAGTTTAGCGTGAATTTTAAGTTCAGATGATAAGACGCAGTCCTCAATTTGATAAAATTTTAAAAAAATTATTAAAGTCAATAAAAATAATAATTAAATTCTATAAATATTTCAAATATTAATATCAACCACAAAATAACATTTAAATCCTATATCATATAATAAATTTGTAGTATTATATTATTTTTATAATTTAGTAATATAAAGGGACATTTACATGCATACCACAAATCTTCTAATATTATACCATACATAATTTTTTTACAAAATTTACACTATTGAGTAGTTAATTTTTGTAAAGAAAATGTCTAATGTAATACATAAAAATTTGGCTAGAGAGAGATAGAGAGAGAGGAGAAAGAGGGGGCGGTTGGGGAAGGAGGAGACAGAGAAATAAGACGGTGGAGAGAGAGAGCGAAGAGAGAGGGCGCGAATGGGCAAAGAGAAGAGAGAGAAATAAATTATAATTTTTATGATTAAGAATATTTTTAATAAAAAATTAGAGATTAAATTATTATAATTTATATTAAATTATTACTTAAAATTTTAAAAATTATAAATAATTCTTACTCATATAATTTTAAAAAACTTAATTTNTACGGTAATAAATAAATCAACTAACTCTAATATTAAAATTTTACATATAAACGATTAATATAATTTGCATTTTATTTAGTTTTTAGTTTAATAATAATATTTTTTTAATAGTAGAATTCTTAACGGCAGTTAATTTTAAAAATTGAAAAAATAATGTTAAAATTTAAATTTTTAAATTTATTTATTTTTAATTTAAACTTCAAAATTTAAAATCAAATATTAAGTTTAAATTTTTGAATTTTACATCAGTTTACTTGTATTTTGAATTAAAATATTTTCTCTAAAAAGCATATTAAATACTAAAAACTATTAAAAATATTATATATTTAATATTTATTATTTTTAATGTAAAATATTTAATTTTTTTATTTAAGTTTTAGAAATTTTGTGAGAATAATTCCGTGTAGTTCCTGCACGAGTACAATGCTAGTTTATATATATAGTTAAAATTTTGCAGGGCCTACTCTCCTTGAAGATTACCACTTGATTGAAAAGCTTGCTCAGTTTGATAGGGAGCGAATTCCTGAACGTGTTGTTCATGCCAGGGGTGCTAGTGCCAAGGGCTTTTTTGAGGTCACTCGTGATGTTTCTCACCTCACCTGTGCTGATTTTCTTCGTGCACCTGGAGTTCAAACTCCTGTTATTGTCCGCTTTTCAACTGTCATTCATGAACGTGGAAGCCCTGAGACCCTGAGAGACCCACGAGGATTTGCTGTGAAGTTCTACACTAGGGAGGTAAGATTGACTGCTTGAATGTTGTCTTACGGTTATTTATTATAATCAACATTCTGCTGTAGGAGCATCACATTATGGAACTATTCACTGTTTTGCCTTTAATATGATATTTTTTAAATTCAAATTTCGTTAAGGCTTAATAGGAAAGATTCTTTTTTTTTGAAGATGGGATTCATGGGAAAGATTCTTTTTTGGAAATTCTTTCATCTCAAAGTTTGTGCGAAATTAAAAATAAAGTTGAAACTCTCCCTTTTCAGAAAAAGTTTGGCTTATGATTAACTTCTGCAGGAAAGAAAGGCTTGGTAAGCCCTTTCTCATGTAATGCCTTTTTTCAAGATTTCAGTTTTACTTTCTGTTATTGCATCCAGATTCATGACCCTAGGATAATCATGCATATAATATAAGTCATGGACAAAGTTTCATCCTTTTCATCCTCCCTACAATTCCTTGTTGTAATGTTTGCGCATGGAATTAGTACAAATTGCTTATTGTTATATTGACCTAGATGGTTTGGGACATATAAGTCGTAGGCCGAAATGCCAGTAAGGAAAGTTGGGTTATTAGATTATTCCCATGTAAGAAGAGGAAGAGGAAGAGGTAGACTAAAAAAGACATGACAAGAAACTATAAAGAATGGTTTTGCATATTTGGAGTTAAATATGAAGTTATATTTAATAGAGTACAACGGAAACAATGGATTCATGTATCCAACCTCTCTTAGTGGGATAATGCTTGATTATTATTGTTGTTATTTTTTCAATTGTTTGAATATAAAATTAATTTAAGCTTTTTGGTCAATTAGTTGCTAGAGATTTATCGTAGTATAAGAGATATATTTCTCAAGTTCAAGTGTTTCCCCCAATTTTTTATTATTTTTTTAATTTTCTTAGAAGAATAACTACAAATGCAACATAAAATATGGACAATATTATGCATGTCAAATCTTACTATCACATATACAATATAGAAAAACTTCAAATATCATGTTTGAACTCAATAACAATAATTCGAAGCTGCACAATCATACCACCCTAGTTAGCTTAAATAAAACATTCTGATAATTTTAGTTAATGATTCTATTTATAAAATACATTATTGAATTCTTAACAAATAAAAGTATAAACACGGTGATTACAGGAACATTTACGAACTGAAAGTACTATATAATGACCATAATAAGACTTGATTGATTGAACTACTTAGCTAATTCTCTAAGAAGTGAATCAAGGTATTATTTTTCTGTACGTAAACCTTTTTAACTACACATGTAAATAGTAGTATTTAAGAATTTAACATATTTTTTTTTTTTTTTATGTTTGAGCTCAATAGCAAAAATTCTTAGCCATACAATGATATCACTCTAGTTGACTTAAAGAAAACATTCTAATAATTTTAGGTAATGGTTCTATTTATAAAATATATTACTGAATTCTTAACAAATAAAAGTATAAATACGATGACTACAGGAACATTTACTAATTGAAAGTACAATATAACGACCATAATAAGACATGATTGATTGAACTATTTAGCTAATTTTAATATTCTAAGTATCCTCTAAGAAGTGAATCAAGGTATTATTTTCTGTACATAAACATTTTTAGCTGCACATGTAAATAGTAGTATTTGAGAATTTAACATACTTTTCTTTATGTATGTAGTTCACAGTTATTATAGTATGGACGCCTGATATGACATCCCCTTTAAAATTGAAGCATTTCTACCCACTTTCAAGTTTCAACTCAATAGTGTTAAATTGGTATTAGTTGATTCCTGTTTTAATTAATATAGTATTTTGGCTCCAGGGAAATTTTGATCTTGTTGGAAATAACTTCCCAGTTTTCTTTGTCCGTGATGGAATCAAGTTCCCTGACATGGTCCATGCGCTTAAACCAAACCCCAAATCCCATATCCAGGAAAACTGGAGGATACTTGACTTCTTTTCCCACCACCCTGAGAGCTTGCACATGTTCACTTTCCTCTTTGACGATGTCGGCGTTCCAGCAGACTATCGGCACATGGATGGCTCTGGTGTGAACACATACACTTTCATCAACAAATCCGGAAAAGCTCACTATGTGAAATTCCATTGGCGGACAACTTGTGGTGTGAAGTGCTTATTGGAGGATGAAGCCGTAAAAGTCGGAGGCAGTAATCACAGCCATGCTACCAAGGATCTTTATGATTCGATTGCTGCTGGAAATTATCCAGAATGGAAGCTTTTCATCCAGACGATTGATCCAGATTATGAGGATAGGTTTGATTTTGATCCTCTTGACGTCACCAAGACCTGGCCAGTGGATATTATCCCTCTCCAACCTGTCGGCCGCTTGGTCTTGAACAAGAATATTGATAACTTCTTTGCAGAGAATGAGCAGCTTGCGTTCTGCCCAGCAATCATTGTTCCAGGAATCTACTACTCTGATGATAAACTGCTTCAAACTAGGATTTTCTCATATGCTGACACTCAGAGGCACCGTTTGGGGCCCAACTATTTGATGCTTCCGGCAAATGCGCCAAAGTGTGCTCATCATAACAATCATCATGAAGGATTTATGAATTTCATGCACAGGAATGAAGAGGTAAGTCATTTCATTCGAATCCTGCTTGTTGTTGATCTGTGCTATCACAAACCTTTGACCCAATGAGAGGATGGATCATATATTGGCCTTCTTAACTTTGTTGAGATTCGCTATCAAAAAAAGGAACTTCGTTGAGATTCAACCAATTTAAATTTAAATTATCTATTTTCTTAAACTGCATTTTCTTTATTTTTGAGGTTTTGCTAAATCTCACAATCTACTAAGTTTTAATTAAATATCAAAGTTGAAATTTAAATTTGCAGGTCAAATTTATAGTGAAATTAAATGCAGAATATTACCAATCTTCATGGTTTGTATGGCGATTTCACAGGTCAACTACTTCCCATCAAGGTTTGATCCTGTTGGACATGCTGAGAGGTTCCCAATTCCAGCACCTGTTCTCAGTGGAAGGCGTGAAAAGGTTAGTCTTTATCAAAAGGAACACATACAAAATTGAGTATTCTGACTTTTGCATTTGGAGGCAAAGGTAGGGTTGAAAATTTGTAGTCGTCTATTGGGATCCAAATCAACAGCCATGACTTATGAAGCTGAAGCCAAATCAATTCCTTTTTTTTCCAAAATTCTATACCCATATTGGGGGTTACATAGCATTTGCTTCTTAACATGCTTTGATAAATTGGCATGCTTAGGTCCAAACAAGCCAAACCCATAAATATCAATAATTCGTTATATAAAAAACAAAAGTAGCCAACCAAGTCTTAATCACACTACGTGGGGTCGGCTACATAAATCTTTTATTTTTATTACGCTTTATCAATTAATAAACCCTTTAGCAATTACAAGATTATATGCTAAGAAAAACTCTAAAATACCCTCCTCATTTGTCTACCAAAGATGTTATTGAATTTCTCAGCAACACTTTCAACATATTCATTTAGATCTCCGATAAATAATGTTTCCTCCTAAGGTATTTTTTGTTTCAACTCTTTCAAATCATTCCAAAAATTTTCTTTTATTCCCGCATCTAAATCCACTTGAGGGGCATACACACTTACAATGTTAATAATCATTTTATTTATTATAATTTTTAAAGTCATAATTTTATTATTATTTCTTTTGACTTCCACTACGTGATCCTTCAAGTTTTTATTCAGAATTATATCCATTTCATTTTTATTTTTATTCTTACTAGAATACCAAAGTTTAAAATTTAAGCCATCGATTTTCTTAGCTTTCTCCCCAACCCATTTTATTTCTTGAAGACATAAAATATTAATCTTTTAATGAATCATAATGTCTACCAACTCCATTAGCTTGTCTGTCATGGTGCCTATATTCTAAGTTCTTAATCTAATCCTAATTGCTTGAGTTCTAATATGTTAGATTAGCTTCTTTACCCACATCTGTTCATGATGTGGGAGCCCTTACTCACTTATCACTACATGCAGGCGCCGATGCAGTGGCTTTTACCCATTTCTCATTGTATTACTTGATTCAAGCAATACAGTGTGTCGCTTTCAGGAAACGCCTAGCTTTAGTGCAATTTTTTGAAAGATTCGTGTCATGATTGATTCGACTAGTTTTACACTGGCTGTTGATTGCCTAACGCAACCCTCTGCGTTTCTCATCTAGGACTTGGGACCTGGCAATGGCGCGTTAAATCGTTATATAAAAAACAATTAATCAAATATACATGTTATATTGGTAAAATTACATGGTTGAAGCAGTTTGATTCAGAGTCTGGTTGAATCTGCATTATCCATGCTAAAGTTTTTGAATTACTTTTAGATTTCAACTGGTCAAGATGCAAACCACCGTTAAGGTTCCACTAGCCTAGGAAAGTTAGGTAGTTTTGAATCTGTTAACACCCTAATGTAAGAGTCACTATGGAAATACCAATTTTCTATTTGTGTCTGTTTGGGGACGAGAAAACTTGTTTTCAGATTCTGGGCTCATTACATGTTAAAGGCATTCAGAAAGTGAGTCCATTACATGTTACAGGCATTCTTTCTCTCTCCCTAATTGTCTATTCCTATGCTAACAAATCTGGTGTTTTATATATAACTACTGTAATTGCAGCGGGTGATAGAGAAAGAAAACAATTTCAAGCAACCTGGAGAAAGATATCGATCCTTCGACCCAGCCAGGTTAAGTCAAAATTCCACCTCGATAGTCCTGAATTCACAATAAGGTTAAGTTATATGCTGAATAAATTCCACTGAACTTCCATAATTTCAGGCAAGAACGGTTCATCTGTCGATGGGTTGATGCACTCTCTGATCCCAAAGTCACCCATGAAATCTGCAGTATCTGGATTTCATACTGGTCTCAGGTTAGATTGTTACATATTTGTCAATTTTAATGCTTCAGATGTAAACTTTATCTATCTCAGCATATGATGAGCAAATTCTAGGCTGGGTAATTAAGTTGGATATAATAGCTGCGGAAGGTAGAAAGGTTGCTGTTAAGTGCATGAGTTACTTAGAATTGTGGAGTCTATACTGTAGCATTTTTATTACAAAATACTGTGGAGAGGTTCTTCCTAAATTTAAACTATTAAGCCTTTTGTTGCATTGAAGCAACCTAATCATTGTGCCAAATCCTAATGTTGACCTTCATATATAATATGAAGTATGACATCTAGATGGATTAGGATATAATACAGTAAAAAAATAACTAGCAGCAAAGTTTTATCAAAATGACAATGTTTTTTTTTTTAACCAAATAATTTATTTGGTTCAAAACAAAAATGGATGTTTGGTAATATAATGAATAGTCAAGTAAAATGATTATATTGGGGATAATGTTATATAAAAAATTATCAAAATACGATTATAGGTAATGTAATACACTTGGGTAGTGTGGGCACATGTGATAGAGAGAAGAGGCATTGTGAAACTCAATTGATAATATTTTGCTTAAAATAATTACAAGAAAAAAAGGTGGGCAAAATGTGATTTGATTAGACGTAATTCAAAAAATTAGATAAGTTAAAGAGTGAACAAAGAGGCATCATCAAAGTTAGCAGATGACATTTTGCTTACAATTGGCAAGAAGGAAGGATAAGGAAAAGGTAATTTGATTAGATTTTATTAAAAAAAAAAGATTAGTTTGAGTTGTAGGATTATCAGCAAAGAAGAATTCTTAAAACCAACTTTACATTGGTTGGAATATTGCTGATGACAATGATGACATGGTGGCGTGCGATACGTAATAATTCATGTTTTGCATCATGTTAATCATGACACTAATATATGATATTTAACCCTCATACAAAACAAGTATAGTTATATCTACATTTTGAGTTAGTTATGTACAGATACTCATCAAGAATATAGAACCCTTTGTACATATTACATAGATGTATCTACATCTAGAGTCGATGCATCTATCTAGTAGGATTGACGTAGAGTTTGTAGTAAATTTTTGTTTGGTTCAGTAGGTTCTTACATTAAATGAAGATGAAATTTCTTTAATACTATTGGAGATGGAAACTTATGCTCTTTTAAAAATTCAAAAAATAAAAATAAAATAATGTTGAACAACTATTTGGCCTTTTAATATTTCTTGAATTTTCAAATCCATTTTAAGTGGACTACTTAGGCATTTAGACCTTTAGAGATACTTGTTATTTACTGTTTCTGTATAGGAGGAGTCTATCTATTTGAATTTATATGCAATCACTTATGTAACTTCGTGGGTCTAAAAACAACCATGATTCAAAGGTCATGGACCAGAATGCTATGCAGTGCAAATGTCATTGACTTTTAGCACTTCACCCTAAATTGTAACTTAAATAGTTTAGATAAGGTTAATAATGCTTGATAGCTTTTTTGTCTTTGTAGTGTGATAAATCTCTTGGGCAAAAAATTGCAAGTCGGCTTAACCTAAAGCCCAGCATGTGAGAGGATGTTACAGAAAATGGTATGTGGTTTGGGGTATTAATATCCAAAAACTGGCCTTTGATCTGTGTTAGATATAAAATTCAAGTATGTGACTAAACTAGACACGTGTACTATTATGTAATAATATATGCTTGCTGTAGTACTGCTTCCATTGTGCCTTTTTCCTTTCTAAGTCTCCATAGTGTTTTTTTTTTTTTTGTGGATAGCAATCCATACTGTAATCTTAGATCCTTCACTGAGACAATTTATTACTTGTGGATTCGCTGCTCTGTTAAAGGCTTTATCTTGCTTGGCCCTTGGCCCTAGCATTTTACTAAAAATTAGTCCAAAAACTAAACAATTTAGCATCTATTGATTTTTTAATGGAGTTGATATGTACATTCCATGTTTGTAACTTTATGCTGTACTATAAAAGGAAGTCAATAGAGGACACATGCACACATGCACATGCATGCACACGTGTGTGCGCTTGTATGCACCTCGATACTAGTTCATAATGCAGGTTTACATAATGTTGGAGCTATCTGTTAGTAGATCACTCTGCCAAAAGACTAGTTAGAGCTATACACGCACGTGCCCCCCAAGACTTTCTTGATTTAGGATTTGCTCATTTGTTGGAGCTATCCATCAATAGATTACTCTGTTAAAGGACCTACTTGGAGTTGTGCCACAATCCTTATCCGGATTATTGGCCAAAGAGCTATGAATAGTTGAGCTAGCAGCTTACTCCCAAAATATTAGCATTGGCTACTCCTACACTTCCCAGCCACCCAAAAACTCCCTTTGACCCGCTGCTATGTGGTAACCAACTTCCCAAAATCTGTAGATTTCGCCTTTACATACTTCGAAGTGGAGCAAAAATCAGGTTGAAGTGATTGTCATCCAAGGTTTATAAATAGTTAAAGTAGTTATATTATCTTTTTCATTGTGAAATCTCCATTAAACTATTTTAGCTAATTATCGTGGTTTCCTCTTTTTCATTTGGTTTTCCATGTAAAAATCTATACTTATCATTTCATCATTTACTTATTTACGATGACAATATCAATAGGAGGGCTCTCATAGCAACATGTAAACAAGGTCCAGAGTGATCAATCAAGCTGCGTCCTAGAATGAGGGCTTAATTGCCTGACACAAAAAGAGGTGAGTTCTGCTTCATATTGTGCCCTCCCCCATTCCCTACCAACAACCCACCCGACAGTCGCCATGCTGACAACATGGGAGCGAGAATGGGCGAAATGTAGGTCACCATCTTGGATATGGTGTAGACCTTACTTGACCAATTCTGACCCCAAATTAGATTGTGTTGCTATTGCAACAAGTCTACATACTGCTTTAGCAAAGCCACAACCAATAAGCCCTACTTAATGCACCTCATCCCATTGGGCAGTCGTGACAATAATTCTCCTATAATGGGAACTAGTTCAATCACCCATTGTCAAACTACATGAAGGCTGCGCATATTCACTGGACATCATTTTTCAAGGCAAATTTGATTCTTAACATCATGTAAGCGGTGCTTGTCCTAAGTACTCAAAAAGTTTTTCATCTCTTTAGAAAGGGAAATGATAAATCCTGCTAATCTGAGCAGTAAAGATGCAATAGATTACCTTTTGATGGTTATTTGGCTTATCTTGTTTGGTCAGTGGTTGAAATTATAATAGTGCATGAACAACAAGGAAATATTGTTACAACCTTCAGATCAAAGTCCATTCTTGCATGACATCATACTTGTGGTTAAACTGTAAATTCAACTAAAAATATTGCAGCCACAGAATTTGAAACATGACATGCATGGCAAAATCCCATAATACAATAATTACGAAATCCTATGCTGCTCAAATCATTCTAGAAACTATACTTAACTAGAGCATAAACTCGTTCGGGTGTGTAAGCTTGTTCCAATAACTCAGTTTTCTTGTCCGAGATTCATCACAATCAAGGGGTACAAGAATTTATCAAAAATTATGTTTCCTCACTTTCAAAGATTCTACAGATTCATGAAAATAAAAAAAGAAAGAAAGACTATAGTTACTTGGGCGTCCCTTCTCCTTTGGTGAATGAGCCTAGAATGAATGGGAACTGCTCCGCACCTCCATGACTAATCAAGTGGACTAGCTAGGACTTCTCAGCCTCATTGGTCTCAATCTTAAATCTTCGGTAAAATCAAAAGCCGAAAAGTGTTGTGCACTTCCTTTTAGTGAGCTCTAGTGCACATAGTCGAGGTCAATTCTAGTTCATTCATTGCATCATTCACAGTTTTCATCTTCAACTAATGCATCTTCTCGCGTTGCTGATTATTAGCAGTGCCTTCATTGGATTGCTCATGGCATTGACTTGCCTTTCCAATTACACATCTCCCCCTGCAAGAAGTATAATTCTCTTCAAACCTTGGCTAGCTACTCTTCCATGCTTTTCACTTAAGCTCTGAGCTCAAAAAACCGACAAATTTTATGCTAGGTTTCTTATCAACCTCGACTTTGATAATAGGAGTTGATCAAATTGAGTAGATGACAGGTAGATGGGCTCCTCAAAACTATCATGAATAATTTGTATGTGGTAAACTCACCCAGCTGTCTATTGAAGACATGCCCCTTGAAAATAGAGGCTTGTTATTTTGGGTCTCCTCTTTAGTATGAAGCGCAATACCTTTGGCACATCGCTTCTTCTATGGGCTTATGTAGTTGCAATCCTGGCTCTAAAAATAGTAGGTGTTTAGTGAATATTCTGCATGCTTGCCCAATATTCCCTTGTTGATCTAATACCTAGGGTCAGCTTTAACTCTTCCTCTTAGCTTGAAGTGTAGAATCACTAGCCACTTCCTACATATGGAGATGAACTTCCTCAAAGTCGACTAGTTGCTCCTAAGAAACAACCTTTTAGCTAGCCCCAGAATCATCCTCCTCAGTCAACATGGAGGATGGGCCCTGATAGATGTCTCCTGTTGCTCCTTAATTGCTTGCTTCTCTAGTGCAGCAGCATCCTCCTTCCGTACAGCGTCGTACTCAACCTGCTGTTCCAACACATTTAACATCATTGTAGCTTGGGGGGCATGCAGTTTCTCCACTTAGCATGCTTTTTGAAGGATTCCCTCGTTCTCCTTGGACACTGTCATTCTGAGGAGCTCATTATCAATATAGTCCTTTGTAGATTTGCCCTCTGATGAAGCCTTCTTATGCTTTGGGGATGCTCTTTTGGCATCTTCTTGGCAATCCTTGCTCCGCAACTCAGGAACTCTCCCCCAATTTTACGTTGATTAAGTTGTGGGTCAGCTGAAGAAGGCGATGCTTCAACTAGATTCAACTCTTTTGACAAAGGATCATTTGTTGGCGAAACATTGTCACTACTACTTTTTCAAACTTCCTTGATTTGCTGCCTAATTTACAATGGTTGGACCATCATTTTTAGATGTTTGAAGTCGCCAATGCCCATATCTACTAGAAACCTCAAAGATTCAAGAACTAGAAGACGTTGGATGCTGAAAGATGAAAGACTCATCACATTCCAAATTATAAATGAAGTTCTTCCATGTGATGTTTTAGAATTTATTACTGCCGCATTCCAATTTTTCACTGCTGCTTTTTTAAACAACTTCCTTGATTTGCTACCTAATCTGCAATGGTTGAACTATCCTGTTCAGACATTCGAACTTGTCAGTGCCCATCTCTATTGGAAATTTTGAAAATTCAAGAACAAGATAACTTTAGATACCGAAAGATGAAAGACTCGCCGCATTCTAATTTATAAACAAAGTTCTTTCGCAAGGTATTTATTACAGAATTAAGCCCCAACTTTTAACCTAAATTTGTGAATCAGTCAAAGCTGCACATGTGTCATTAACCACAAGTGCACCAATAATCGAATATAGTTGATCGTTGGAGCTATTCATTCGTAAATCACTCAATTAAAGGACTATCCTTGAAGCTGCGCCACGATCCACGTCCCACATCCAGACAAGTATTGCTATAGAATTACGAAGAATTGAATTTGTAACTAACTCCACACATTTTTTTAGCTTTTTTTTTTTTTGAATACCAGCTTCCCACTTACTATAGATGATGCATCACTTGCCTGAGACTGGAGAGCAAATCAAGCTATAAGATATGTTGGTTTTTAGTTTATAAATAGTTCTGTTTCAAAGTTTTTTTGGTGGCCTTTTTCTCAAAGCTTGATACACATTTGTATTCATGAACTATGAACTCTTTTTATAATAGTAAAATCTCATTTTAAGCCTTCCATCCAAAAAAAAAATCTCAATTTAAACCATCTATGTCAGAGGCCATTGGTTTCCTCTCTTCTGGTTTTGCTTCATGAGATTTCCCGCACAAGATGAAGGCTCTGCCTAGTTTGACTAAATTGCGCGCGCGCACACACACATATATATATATATATATATTGGATCAACTATAGTAATTATTAAATATGAACTTTTTCATAAATAAATCAATGCTATTCAATTTATATTGCTAAAAATGAATACAATCACCGTACCTTTCCAAAAATACAAGCAACACTGGTAAAATTCAAAACACTGAAAAAAAAAATTAGATTACAAGGATTAAACATTTGAATCTGTATCACTAGTGTTCTTATACATATAGACACATCAGTAAGCCATCTTCGTGCATTGTGAGACTGGCTATCCGCTCTTTCCTGCCTTGCCTTGCTCGGCTGCCGCCGGAAACCCATTTCCATTTCTCCAAGCAGGCAGGCCCTCCTTGGCCTCCCTCGGCCGGCCTTTGATTGCTTCAATCTCCTCGAGTGTCTCCACAACCTCCTTCATTGATGGCCTGCTTTTGGGCTCACTAGCAAGGCATCTAACGGTGAGCTGAGCTGCGTGAAGAGCACCTTTTGAGGGATACTGTCCCCCAAGTCTGGGGTCCATCAACCTTGCCAGTTTTTTTCTGTCAACTAGATATGGTTTCGACCAATCAACTAAGTTCTGCTGTCCGCTTGGCCGATTCGGGTCGAGTGCTCGCTGACCGGAGAGCATCTCAAGCAAGACGACCCCAAATCCGTACACATCGCTTTTCACATATAGGTGGCCTAACATGAGCAGAGAACTTTCAAGTTACTTAGGAAAAATTTATAGCCGGCACAAATACATAGAACTCGAAAAAATCAAAATTTATTATTTTCATTATCATTTTGAGCAATATTGCTAAATTTTAAGGTTAAGTTCGAATCAAATTCGTTTCCATTGAAGCTAGTCTGAAGTCAACTCATATGCATGATCCTGGAAAATTATGCCTAATATCTTCTATTCCATATCAAGAAATAGAACCTCTCTTTTCCCAATTTTCACTTTCCCGTGAACTATAAATTCCATCATCAAGTCCTGCTACTGTAGTTGATGAAGCCTCACTGATTTTTATACCTACAGCTTTAAAATTGCCACCTCATTTGTATTCTGTTTTCTTCCCATTTGAATGCCTCATGCATAATTCACCTTAGTTGTCGAGAAAATTTCCAAATCACGCGCACACACATGCACGTGCACACACACACAAACACAAACACAGACACACATACACACACATACATATAAATATATACACGGACAGAAAAAGAGAGAGGGAAATACATTTCACTCATAAAGAATGCCACGTACCTGTAGCAACATACTCAGGAGCTGCATATCCATATGTGCCCATGATTCTAGTTGTGACATGGGATTCATTACCTATAGGGCCATTCTTTGCCATTCCAAAATCAGATAGCTTTGCATTATAATTCTACATAGAAGTTCGATATAAATAGTTAATTTAACAAAAACATTTTTTTTTAATAAGCCAAACTAGTAATTCTTCTAAATCATGAATTGGTACCGAGTCAAGAAGGATATTCGAGGCCTTGAAATCGCGGTAGATTATTTGCCTTTCTGAAGAATGTAGGAATGCAAGGCCTCGGGCTGCACCGATGGCTATCTTTAGTCTTAGATTCCATGGAAGTGGTTCAAAAGCTGCAGCCCCTGCCATTATGAAGATCCATTAGATGATAAACTAGGTTACGAGCAATATCAAATAAAAATATTTCACGAATATTTGGATAAGTTGATTGAAGTAACACATATCACAACTCGTAAAACCAAGAGCTTACATATATAAGAGAAGTGGGGAGACAATAAAAATAAAAATACATCTTGCTTTATTTTCCTTTTCAGTCATAGTTTTGACATTACTATGTTGGAAATCAATATTAGTAATTATCTCATATTAATAGTTCAATAATAAGATAATGTTCATATACAAGTGGTGACCCTTATTCGTTAATCTAAGCTTTTGGGTTAACGAGCATCTATTACTTGTGTATTAAACTTAACTTAGGCCCCCAAGTATTTTTCCTAATAAGTAGTATCAAAGCCGATGATTCGACTAGAATCAAGTGGTTTATGGGTGCTCCCTTGACTCTTGCCTTCTACCATGTTTGAGCAAGAAATACATGAGGTGTCAACTTTCAATGTGGCTGCAAATGTTGAGTACACTATTGATGCGCATGCACTTGACATGTTAAAATAACCAAATATATGGAGAAAATAAATATAGACAGATTTTCATGTAAGGAGAAGATTTTAGAAAGTATATGAGCAATTGTTCCATACTAATAGTTCAATAATAAATTATGGTGTTGATATAAAAGTGATGACTCTTAGTACTTATTGTCTCAACCTTTAGATTAGTAGATATCTATCACCACTTTTTACTCAACTTGGGCACCCTAGTTTCTCCCCGAATATATTACATCAAAGAACAAAAGGACTATTGAATTGTAGGATATCACCATCAAGAAGATATCGATACATGCCACAATAAACATGTTTGTTTTACAAATTAATCATCCAAATTATAGTGTCTACATTGTAAAACCCAAAATGCATAAATTGTAGGATCAATGGCATACGTCCAAAGAGGTGTAAATAGACACTATATGTAGAATTCAAAGCTCTTTCACAATAACTCGAACATAAATCAATAATAACAAAACAATTATATAATGTGAAAGCTAAAAATGCATTATACAAATATCATTAAGAGAAAAAGAGACATTCATAAAAGCACAAGAGTATATAATATGTATAACATGTTTCAACATATCTAGTGCCTACATCCACTCCATTATCTCATGTACAGATTCTAAAAGCTTTCAGTAGTCACAAAGAAACTCCTATCTGATAGGGTGGAGAAACCCTTGCACTGACTAAATCACCTAAACTCCTTCTTCTACTAGTTTTCACTCACATAATCACCTTTACCTAGAAGGTTTACAAGTCTAACACAGAAACTCCCTCACAAAAAAGGTTTATATCAGCAAACTTTTACAGAGTAGGTTTTCTCACATCACCCAACTCTATCCTCTCCAAATAAAAAGAAAATCAAGAAAAGAAAAGAGAGACAAAATATAAGTTATAGCACAACTACAAGAATGAAACACCTAGAACAGTCTCTGAGCGTATAGAACAGTAGATGATCTCCCTTGAAGTATTTGAGTACTAAGAATAATTCACAGAAGAAAAGATTTTTCACAAAGATTGATTTTTCACTTCAAAGTGCTCTCAATATCTAACAATTTTTGTGATTCGCTCCCAACTCTTCTAAACATCTAGGGGAACAAAAAACGTCTTTTGGCTGAAATTTGTGAAGGCAGTCAACTAAGTTGATTGACCAACTAGTGACTATTGAACAAACATTTTTTTACTAAAATGACTATGACTTCCTAGATAAAGGAAACCCTTACTCTTCCTTCAACTCAGTCTTCATCTAAGTATATGTTCTGACTCCATCTTCTAGCTTACTCTTTTTTAGTTCAAGTCCAATCTTAGATCTAACTCCTTAGTTCAAGTCCAATCTTAGATCTAACTTTTCATCCTTCCAATCAGCAATTTAATTTACAACTACGACACTAAAAAACTCACCAATAACCACATCAACTTCAGTTGATGATCAAACATCGTGCTCTCAATACAACAGTTAAGTATTGTCAACAAACAACTCAAAAGATATGAGACGTACACAAAGTTTTCGAATCAATTGAAATCCATAATTCTTCCAATCTAATCCTATCTTTAGTCATTGAAGTGTATTAATGTAATATTTATGCATTTTGAGTAATGTGCATTCTGAGCAAATGTATAATGTAAATTTCATAATTTGGATGATTTACATGCAAAAGAGACCTGTTATTCTATGATGTGTGTAGATCCACCTTAAAAGCTATTCTAGTACTCACAATAAACAGTGCTTTTAATTGAAAAACTCACTTCTAAACAGGTGGTTTTCTAAGCTCCCTTTTGGCATGAACTCATACACAAGGAGAAGCTCCCTGTCCTCCCAGCAGTACCCCAGGAGCCTGACCAGATTAGGGTGAGAAAGTCTCCCAAGAAAATTTACTTCAGACTGCAAGAGAAGTATGAAAGTATGCCTTTATAAGATAAGTTCTTCTTACACATGAATGAGATACTGCAGAATAACAGGTTTTAGTAATGCTTACTTTAAATAAAAATGCCCCATTATTTGACTAGATATTATGACATCTATGTTCATTTGCTTTTCTTTAAGAGACAAATGATCGTTTAGTTTACCTAGTTAAAAGAAAGATGGCGAGCAATATGAAAAGTACAACTAAGATTTATAAGTACGGAGAGGAAATGACGAAAAGTTACATTGATGTAAATCAGAAAGGAGAAAAGAGAAATAGAAGAAAGAAGAAGAGGCAGCAGAGAGAAACAAAATATTAGCACTAAATATTCTTTATTCAATTCATTTGAGTGTACTAAACCATCAAAAAAAAAGTGCACTAAACAATAAACTATAGAGCAACTTGATTATAAGAATTCTTCGTGAAAAGGAAATATAACAAATAAGCAAAAATAAAATAAAATAAAAAACAAAGGATGTTCAAAGAAAAAAAAAATATAGAAACTTGACGAAACAATAAAAATATGAGATTTAGAAGTTTCTGGGAATTAAGAAAGTTAATTGATAAAATATTTAAATACTAGGAAAGATATTTTTATGCTACATTTTTTCTAGGATAATTGTGGTAATTTCATCTAAGACTTTGAGGTAGATTTTCAATTTTATGCTAGTCCATATAAAAAAAATAGCATCTAGGTCCCTCTTGCTCAAAAATTTTTTGTATGCAAGTTCATTTTGCCAAATTTTCTTAAGTTTGATCGTTAAAGTTGTTATTTTTAAAAAAGTTAAAATATATATTTAAATATTAAAATTATTATTATAGATTAGGATATAGAGAAAAAAATAAAAATTGAGATTAGAATAGCAATTAGAAATATCTAAATATATTTGTAATACTTAAATATGTATTTTTAGTTTTTTTTAAATAACAACTTAATATTCAAACTTAATTTTAACTTAACAGAATTCATTAAAAAGGATCTATATGAAAAAAAAAATGTGTAAAAAGAACTCAGATGACATATTTTTATTTTTGTGGACCTGTATAGAATTAGGATTCTACTCCTGAATGGTACTACTCTTATTCTTTATCAGATTGTAAGTATGAAACATAGCATCAAAATAATTAGATATTCCACTCATCGAAAAGAATATGATCAATCATAATATGAAAAGCACTGTGTTATTCAGTATAACTCTCCTTCTTGAGATTATTTTACCCGTAGGAAGGGAGAAGAGAAGAATTGTAAGAGTGTTTTTGCTAACTATACGGCTATATCTCGTGAAAATTTTATCGATAAAACCTCTTTAATTGTATTTGCGGCTAATATCTTATTACGAACAATTCCGATAACCGGTCCCAATAATATCTAGCAAAATTAGAGCATTCATATATAGAGAAAGGATGAATGATTGATAGAAAGAAAATCACCTGCCACTCTTCCAACCCTTGCATGCTCTCATACTTGAGTTTCTTCACAGCAACAACCATTCCTATCCCACTTTTTGCAGGATTTAGAGTCTTCTCATCAACCCATCCCTTGAATACCTTCCCAAATCCTCCTTCCCCAAGAACAGTCTCTGGCTTGAAGTTCTTCGTTGCACTTCTTAATTCTGAAAATGTGTATACCCTCAGGTTTGGCACCTCTAGAATCCTTCCATCTGGGAATGCCTCATTAATGCTAACTCCACTGCCATCAGACTGATCAAATGTACTGCTGCTGAATGCTGATAACTTCCCAGTGGTGGTTGTGCTGCTGCTCGTCTTCAAAGTCGACGGCACCATAACTGGGATAAAGGATAGTGTTAGGATTCAGTAGCACTCCTCGCTAGTACTATAGAGAACATCATTTTCACCTAGGGTTATAAATGAACCGAGTGTTCGTTCAACAGCTCGATGTTCGATTCATCAATATTATTAACAAATAAGCATGAATACTAGTGTTTGGCTCGTTAATGTTTGTGAATAATTCATGTGAAGTTCATGAACATGCTCGATTATATCGCTCATTGTGATGCTTTTTTTGAGTATTTCTTGTTTATTAATAAGAAAACAAAATTCATGAATTATGATATAATATCTTTGATATATAAGAGTTTATATAATTTTTGTGTTTGTAAACTCAATATATATATATATATAAACTCATTTGCAAACCATATGAACCAAGCTCCAACATGCCTTGTCCTGTTTGGCGCGAGGACCAAAACAGAATCAAAATGGTACTAATTTAAAAAACAACAATAATAATAATAAATATATTTTTTAAATCATTCTACACAAATTCAAATATAAAAAATATTATTTTACTTTACATACTCAATAATTTAAAATAAAAATATCAACTTTATTTCACATTCTAGACCAAAATATTCAAATCGAGTATTTTGATCTAAGATGTGAAATAAAATTTATATTTTTATTAAAAATTATTGAGTATGTGAAGTAAAATATTATTTTTTATATTAAAATTTGTGTAGAATAATTAAAATAATTTATTTATTATTATTATTGTTATTTTTTAAACTAGTACTATTTTGGTCCTGTTTTGGTCCTCGTGCCAAACAGGGCTAAATGTTCGCAAACCAAGCTCAAATAAAGATTAAACTCGGTTTTAGTAAATGAACATAAACTCGAACTGACCACTGTTTTGTTCGGCTCAGCTCTGTTCATTTAAAGCCCTATTTCGGCTCAGCAATATGTAGGGCTGAACCCTGATCGTGTTCATGTTGAAGCTCTTTAATAAATGTGCATGGGCAGAGCTTTTTTAACTACCATGTTTAAGCTTGGTATGTTTACAACTGAACAAATTAGAATTAAACTCGAGCTTGTTTGTTAAATCGAGCCAAACATCAAGTTTTACATCGGGCCAATTATTGAATCATCTAAGTGAGTTAATATCAAGCTCTTTTATGAATAATTCATCGATTACTAAATTGAATCACCCATAACTGATCAAAAATAAATAGTTTGAAGACACTAATTTATTAAAAATTATTAAAACTCTATTATAAATTTATAATATCAAAAATGAATGAGTCTCAACGCTGAGCTTTAAATGAGTATATATTCTTAATCTTTATATATATTATTTATAAGCATAACTGAGCCAAATATTAATATGTTCAGTTTTTAAAAAAGAAAATATTAATATATTCAAGTTTATTCATTAAAAAATCAAGTTTTTAAAAATGTGTTCATCGAATTTAAATGAATAAACATGAACAACCTATTATCGAGCCAGAAAGCTCTGTTTATTTTATTTATTGGGATAATTGTGCTCAGCTTCTTGAGTTTAATGCTTAATAACGCACAAGTTCACTTTTTTAAAATTGGAATTTTTACATACAGGACATGAAATTTACACGAAATTACGTATTTCACCATCAATTCGTAAATATTATCACTATCACACTATATTCATTTAAATTTTACGCATTTCACATATTTCACATATTTCATATACTTTATAATATTATATGTAAATTAAAATACATAAATTCATTAATATTTAAATTCTAATATATTTTTTTATTTTTTACTGTAAACACATCAATTTTCTTATTTCAATTAAAAATTATAGTAAATTCGACACCCTAATTGGAAATTTTAAATAGGATAAATAAATTAAAATACATAAATTCATAAATATTTAAATTGTTATTTATATAAATTAATATATTAATAATATAGTTAAGATCAAGGCCAATTTAGAAATGTGAAGTTCACCATCAAAGAATATGGTGTGAAATATGTGAAATGCGTAAAATTTAAATGAATATGGTGTGATAGTGGTAATATTTATGAATTGATGGTGAAATGCGTAATTTCGTGTAAATTTCATGTCCTGTATGTAAAAACCCCTTTAAAATTATAACATAAGGTCCCTTAGTTTTAATAAATTATTAAATGAGTCTTTATTTTAGGTTTTTATTAATAAAATTTTTTAAAATTACTATTTCCCCCCCCCACTTTCTCTTCTCTCGATCCTAAAGAGGTCGCCTCTCTCTCTCCTCCCGATCTCCGCGCACGCACGAGATCGTGCAGCCGTCGTCGGCGGAGTAGCGTGTGCAACGATCGTGAGGAGAGAGAGAGGGCAGGGATAAAATAGAAATTTTAAAAAATTTTAATAATAAAAAACAAAAAAAGACTCATTTAATAATTTATTAAAACTCAAGAACCTCGATATTATAATTTTAAAAATATGAACTTGTGCATTATTAAGTATTAAATTCAAGAACTTGAATGTAATTATCTCTTATTTATTTATAGTCCTGGTGATATGCCTAACTTATTCCTAATATTTAAAAATAAATTTGAATAATTCAAACACCTAGTATCATAGGTTTTAAAATCACAAGTTGAGAATTAGAAATTAAAATCTCACAGATTTTTATTTTTATTTTTGGATAAGAAATCTCAGAGATTTGACAGAACATGAATGTGAGAAAGCAAATATATGGTAACGGAAGACTAACGCAATCTACAGATCCAGTCAAACTTTTGAATGTGGAATGAAAGTTGGCCCAATCATAAAATATTAAGAGTCAATTACATCCAGGTTCTTAAGATTAGGATATGACTATATATAGGTCTATATTTTAACTTTTTTTAACATTTAAGCCTTTGAAATAGATTTTTTTTCTTATCTAGGTCCCATCTTATAAGTCCATTTAGACTATTTCTATCACAATTCAGCTAAGAAAAATTTTTTAAAAAAAAAAGAAATAAAAGAAATAAAATTGTACTTATAAATTAATTACTATACTACGTGGTAAATGTAGCTGGTGACTTCGGCGAGGAGAGAGAGAGAGGAGGGAACAGTTGCAACACAGGCCCATCTCTGTAAGCTCTGCTTCTGCAAGAGGATCAAGGAAGAGAGAGAGAGAGAGGGATGGGGACGACGCCCCCTCCTTTGCTTCCATGAGAGGATCAAGGGAGAGAGGGAAGGAAGGGGCACGACACCGCCTTTGCTCCTGCGAGAGGGGAGGGAGAGAGAGGGGGGGCGAGGGGTGAGGAGGAGAAGTAGCACTGGTGCTTCCGAGAGGAAAACTTATTGCGTGCAACGCGGTAACAAGCAAAGTGAGCGGCCCCACTACATGCAGAACACCACAAAAGATGTTAATGCGTGTTCAGTGGGACAGACCATGCAACTGGTCGACTGGATCGGACCATTTGGTTGGCCAACTGAACGGTTTGTACAGTTGCTAGAAAAATAAGTATTAAAAGTAAGTATAGGTCCAAAAAATAAGTATAAAAGTAAGTATAGGTTCAAAAAATAAGTATAATCTGATATCAAGTAGATATCAATTAGAAAAAAAAGTAAGTACATATGATATTTACTATTCTGAATGTATACTTATCTGATCTCAAGTTATATCTATTTTTTTGAATATATATCTACTTTTGATACTTACTTTTTTAGTGGTCCAACGGACTATCCAGTCGACCAACATGATAGTCCGGTTTGTCGACCAGATGGTTCAGTCGGCTGATCGAACGGTCCATCCAATTGAATGTGAGTTGACACCATTAACGTCATTCTACATGCACCAAGCTCACTCATTCTGTATGGCGTCGCGTGATTAATAAGCAAACCACTGACATAGTCCGCTTGCCACAGGCGATAAATTTTCTTTCAAGAAAGAGAGATCCCTAAATTTTTTGTATAATTATTAGCAAGATTTTTTTAAAAAAATTATTAAATTTTTTTTAAATACTAAACAAATAGCTGGTAGCATAGGGCAGGGGAGGATGCGGGAGGCCTCCTACTAGCAGAGGGGGCAAGCTAACTGCCCGTCCCATCTCTCTCTCTAAGTTATTAGATTCGGCTGACCGAATGAATGAGGAGACCCCGCCTTGTGTAATTTACTCAAACTTAAAACATAGCATATTCTAAATTAGAGAGCTGAATTTAGAATATTTTTTTTATTTTCAATTTCATAGATATTTCATAATTGTAGAAATTTAATAAAGAAATTAAAGTAGCCTTCAGCGGGCCGGAGAAGCGGAAATAAATACACGGTCAAAAAAACAGGCTAACAAATTCTAAAAAGACCAAACTTGAGCAAAAGTTCACAATTAAATTAAGCAAAATTGATGTCTTTAAATTCGAAAAAATAAGAACTCGAGCTATTAATTGGATCAGAATTGAAAAAAAAAAAAAAGAAATGAAAAATTATATTAAAAAAAACTGAAAGAAAAACAAAAAAAAAACAGAGATGATTTCGTTACTCTGCGGAAGCTCGGGTACCTGAAGCACTGGTGCTTGCTGGGCTCTCGAATTTACCGGAGGAACTGAAGCAGCTGCCCATGGCTTCCTCCACTCCTTCGCAGAATCTCTACGACACTGCCGCAGAGACGAGCATAGCACGATGCAGTGAAGGAAGAGAGAGAAGAGAAAACGTTGAGCTAATGAGAGAGAGAGAGGGAGAGAGAGGGAGAGAGAGGGAGAGAGGCCGCAGGGAAGGATTGTTGCTTTATGCGACCGTTGCCCTTAAAAAAATCAGGTAAATTTCTTATAAATATAAAATAACTGATTATTTTCATATCGTGCCATTGTCGGTAGGGCTATACAAAAAAATACTCAAAGAATCGACACCGAGTTGAAACTAAACTGAAATCGATCTAAAACTGATCGATTCAGTTCAATTTAGGTTCTAAAATTAAGATCAAAATGATTCGAATCGGTTCTCGGCTCTAACATTCAGAAAACAGGAACCGAATCAAATACCTAATTTAATAATTAGTAATTATTAATTTTATCATCTTGTTTGTATAAATTAAATTTTTTTATTTTACTGTCATATAATTAGCTAGTTTATAATATTATAAAAAAAATTAATATGTTATTTTATTTATATTCATAAAGATTTAATTAAAAATTATTTTTTATTAATATTATTTTTTAAATAAATACATGATAAAAATTTCATTCAAATATTATTAGACTATATTATAATGATAATCATAATTTATAGCATTTAAATTCCTTTTAATATGATATAAATTCTAGAACTATCCCATAATCTATTATTAAATAGGAGTAAGAATCGGATCCAAACTAGGTCCAAAACACATCTGTACCAAATTTGTTCAGTTCAGTTCTAATTTCCAAAGCGGTAAAATCGATCTTGATCGATTTGGATCCAAGATTTATCTAAACAGATCGAGTTGCACCTCTAATTATAGCTTATAATCTATTAACATTTAATGAATATAATAATCATCTTCATAAATTAGCTTTTTAAAATTTAATAGAATATTATGGCTTAATTCTACTTTGATCAAGACATAATTAAAAACTATATTTTTCTTACAATTTTAAAACATAAAAATCATATTTCTCATTTTATTTTACATGAAAGTTAAAATAGTTTTAATTGAGTATATGCTTAGAGAATTATCTTAAATAATTTAGATATATTAATTATATATTAATAAAAATTTTAGTAAGAAAAATTATTTTATTATATTTTACTATGTCAAAAAAGAAAAGAGGAAGACCAAAATAAGAAGTCATGTGATAGAATAAAACGGCAATGCTTTTCTTGTAGTATTTTTATTTTAATAATTCATTTTAAATTTTTACAAAATATTTACACGTTTAAATTTAAATTATAAATTATTATAAAAAATAAAATATAAAATAGGAATACTATTCTATGATCGTAATTTATACAAGAAAAAAAAAGGCGAGAGAAATTTACGAAGAGGAATTATATGTCATTCTTAAATAAGGATTTTTTAGTTATTCAATCCTTAAAATTATGTCAACTCACATGTTTTAAATATATAATTACAAATGGCATCCTTCAATTAAATTAAAAAAGTCTGCTATTCAACTTTTTTAATATTAAAATCTAATTATTTATTAATATAATATGATTTGTAATTATTTTATTCAAAATATAAAATGATAAATATAAATATCTAATTTTTAAAATTTTATGAGTTAAATTACCTACTTTTAGGTGACTTATTTAGTTCTCTTAAATTTTATATCACAAATAAAATCAACTAAAAGAAATAAATACGTATACTTACTATAATATAAAGTGACCATACATCATACTAAAGATGAGAAGTAACATATATAGAATAACACAAATATAATGAAATATGAAAATATATGAATAATAAATAAATAATATAGCAGAGATGGGAGAGGATTAAATCCTCATAGTATAATACTCATAAAAATAATGATAGTACTTTGTATAAGATTTGTCCAACTAGAGAGTCTTTTATTAGCTAAATAGATAATGGTAGCAGCGGTAGAAACTATATTAAAATGGCAATGGCGGTGACTGTAGCAACTATGTTACAATGGTAGTGGCGATAGGTTCACGTCAGCAACGGAGGCCAAGGTGATCAACGGTTTAAAGCAATTAAGAACCCTCTCATTTGCTTCGTCTCATATCTATTTAAAAAAAATGTGGTGAGATTAATCTATGAAATAAAGAGAATTTGAAGGACTAATTCTTGAAACGAAGAGAAGTGGAGGGGTCTGCCATCACTTATCAACCTAAGAAATCCTTTACTCAAAAATAACCTAAAATACATTTATTCTTAAATACAAATAAAAAAAAAAATCTCTCCTCTTTCTCACAACAATACATCATAATATTTAAAGTTAAAATAGTATTAGATAATCGTAAATAATTTTTAATTAAAAAAAAAATTAGTTGAAACTCATCCTAAAATCAGATCTGATATTCATGTTAAGATTAGTATTACAAATACTCTACAATAATTTTTAAAAAAAAAAATAGCTACACTAACATTCTATTAGTATACTCATTCTTATTTTATCTTATAATATATACTCACTCATTCTTTTTAATATTTTTATTTCAATAACTAATAGTTTTATATTTTATTTATCAAATATTTAACCGCAGCCACTTTTCCATAAATTTTGCTTTTCATTGAATGAAATTTTTCTATTATTCAACAACTCATATGCATGCTTCCACTTAATATTTAAAATTTATGAGATATCATAATAATTTAATTATTAACTCAAACAAAAAAACATTTACAAAATAACTTGTAAAGTTGATAATTTATAATTTAGAGGCCTACATTTATGTTTCAAAATATATGGGTAAATTAGTAATTTCCTATAATGTTAAGAACCTATAAGAAGTTTGTTTTTCTGGTAGAGAACCTGTAAAAAATTTACTCTATAAAATATTAAAATGCGGGATCTGCCCCCCGGCGAAGAGTCAACGGTCACCACGGTAAGAAGTCTACCGACGCGGGCCACGCGGCACGCCTTCTATAAACTTAACCGGCATTTTGCCTGGCCGGAGGTGATCCGCTGTCGGATATGCAACAGCAGCATGATCTTGTAGAACCAATGGAAAGCCAACATTTAACGGGAGAACATTTTTGTGAATTATGAAAATAAAAATAAACTAACGGTAAATTATTATAAATTAATCTCAACTTTTAAAAAAAATTAATTTAATCCTCCATTTAAAGCGTTAATAATAATTATTATTATTATGTTATAAAATTATTTTTAATAATTTAATATTTTATAACATAATTTTAAAGTTTCAATTTTAGAGAAAAAAAGAAATTAAACAAAATTAATTTTAAATTTTCATTAAATTTTTTAAAAAATGAAATAACAAAATATAACAATTTTTAAAAACATATAAATATTTAAATTAATAATAAAAACTAATTAAATTTTAAATTTTTACAAAAAAATACTAATAAAAAGTAAATCATGGTCTGCAATATACTTTTAATTAATGATGATATTAAAAAGGTATTTTTAAATAAGAGCAATTTCTTTCCAATATATATATTACACGAACTTTATTTAACTTCATTAATAATAATAATACTATTATCATTTTATCAAAAAAATATTATTATTATTATTAACCCGATTTTTTTAATAAACAGCTTATTTTATGACCAAAAAAATGGCTCCTTGTCAGCCCGTGATGTGATTGTAAAAATAGACTTTGATGCATTAACTGGAATATATTATTACAGTTTATATTTGACAAATTTTTAACCTCTTTTTCATTATTTTTAACCATTGGTCTGCAAATTAAAAATTAATCTAATTTAATTTTAAACTAACACATCACACATAAAATTTAATATTAAAAATTAATTTTATTTCACATCCTATACATATTACTAAAATAATAACTTATATCATATCTCTCACATATCTCAATATAATAATTAATTTTATTTCACATCATTCACAACTTTTAATAAAAAAATATCTCTATCTAAATTTAATTTTAACCTTATTAAATTTAACCTTACAAATAAACAAACCTTTAAAAAGACAATTCAAGGAGATCGCAATCAAAAAATCAAGATGGTTATCTTCTAGACCAATGCATGTTGATTACAAAGAAACACTCAAACAAGATTACAATCAAGAATCAAAATGATTCTCTCCTAGAACAATTGTCGTTCAAGAAAAAGACGGTACAGATTATTGGTGATGCAATTACAATGTGTCCGGAAAAAAAAAAAAAGTTAAATCATCTAATGAACATCTTGCACATTTTACTTACAAGGAACGTTTTGGCTACACCATAACACAACTTCAGAACCAACCAAGTATTTTAAGCTCCAAATATGTGAAATATTCGGAACAAATGACAATCCCCATGGAGTTTCCCCAACATCAACCATAAAGAATTACTCAAAAGGTCTATCCCCCACCCCCATTCACAGGAAATACTTAAGAACATTGCTTTGAGCTCCTCGTCCTAATCATCATTTAAAGAGCAAAAGACCAACTTACAACAAAATGATGTTCCTATAGGGCTGTTGAAATTGTACAAAACTAGAAACTCGCACAGATTTTAACTAAGAGGGCGTTTGGTTCAATGTTATTTTAATGTGATGTTATGTTATTTAGAGAAAATAATTGTTTGGTTTAATGACATCTATAAATAATCTTCTATAAAATTATAAAATTATTAGTCAAAAGATAATATCTAGATGTCATGACATCTAAATTACATAACATAACAATAAGATAACAATGAACCAAATGCCCTCTAAAATCATACTAAATTTAAACATTTTCAAGTCAAGTTCCCTGTCACGAAACAAATTCGAATAATATTTCAAGTCAAGTTCAAGTCTAGCTTGAATTGCTTGAAAAAGATTTCAAGTTGACTCAATATATATTACTAACCATGCCTCTCTCTATCCCAGGATACTAGGGTTCAAATCTTGCTTAAAACATATTTCCATTTTGCCATTTCTTCCATTTCTAGATATGATAATATAAAATAATATCCTTGTTAAATTTTATTATTAATGTTAATTAAAATGAAATTTATTTCAAGTTACTTCAAAACTCAATTCATTTCAAGCCAACTTGACTCAAGATCAAATCAATTTGAGTTCAAATCAAGTTAAAGAAACAATCAAGTCAAATTTGAGTTGACCCAAACTCCCACAAATTTGACTCATTAACAGCCCTAAGGTCCTACAAGGTTGCTAGGGATTCTTCCAATTAAATTGGATGGCAATGCCACACACCTGTTCACTCTACCAAATGAAGCAAATGCTTCTCTTTATCATATATGGGAAAAAGTATGGGAAATCAAGGTTCAACTTGCTTATAAAGACCCCAAGATTCATCTTCTCTTTATACGTAAAGGAGTTCTAGTGAATGAAACAATAGCAGGATTTGTATTTTAGGAGGACAAGTAACATATCCTGTTACCCTTCAGTAAGATTTCACACAAAACCCAACCACCCACTTTGTCCATCTGATACAAGAACCACCAGCCAAAACATCCGTTAAGGAGGAATATTAATGTTGATATAGATCATAACCTGCAAATGCTTTGCACATTTTAGATGATTATACACTTATTTCATATGCCTCTGACAATCTGTTCTACCATGCTTATATATATATATACATATATATAAGCTTCAATTAGGGAAAGATGCCATAGTTCCTCATATATCAAGAAGCAAAACATAATTGTTCAGACAAGAAACAGCAATATACTCTACTCTTAGCATGAGAAAACAGCAACCAGTTTTAGTACAGGGCAACAATCAACACCACTAGAACAACAAAATAGAGTTAAAGAGCAGAGAAGGAATCATAACCTTCAACACGTTCACATTAGTTTCAATCGTCTTCTTCTTCACTACCCTGCAAAAAATTATGTTATTTTTGACAGGAACAAGGACTTCACAGCTAATTTAATGGAAACAGAGGTATCTTCTTATTTTGAAGAGTTCAAAATATGACCTCAACTGATACGATTACATTATTAGTAAAATAGACAATAAGGAATATCCTAGACTCTAAAGCTCAATCATTGAAAATAACAAAAATTCAAACCAAAAAAAAAATGTGCATTCTACCAGTAAGCAGCTGACGCAAGACTTGCATAAAAGAAGAACAATGATTACCTCATCACTTCCATCATCTTCCTCGCTGACCTCCGACTTTGATTTATCGGAAGCCTCTTCAGTAGAGTCTTTCTTAGTCTCCTAGAAAGTAAGAGAAGGAAATGGATATTGCGCCTTTTAAAGACATCCGGATATGAATTCAAAAGCCATATCTGTAATTCATGTGTACCTCTTCTGCTTTGTAAGATTTCATTTTCTTCAGATACTCTGCTTTCAATTTCTCAGCCTTTGCAACATAGGGAGCTTTCTCCTAAAATTTATGGACCACCAATCAGGAAAATAATAAGCTCTGAGCAAGAAATTCCAAAAAAAGAAAAGACAATAAATCAAAGGTTAACAGATCGAAGGGTTGAAGTGACTTACAGAATCAGACATTGATTTCCACTTATCACCTCCAGCCTTTCCAACCTATGAAAGGATCATACAGAAATTTAGCCCATGTGCAGATCAGAAATAAAAAATACATACAATGACGACCGGAAGCAGAATACATACCACGGAGACCTGCTTGTTTCTAGGGTTCTTCTCCTTAAACTCCTTCCTGAACTGCTCCCTATCATCCGATCGATAAAATCAATAACAAAGCCGTAGAAATACAGCATAAGAGCAACAGATACGTTTGGATAGGCAGAAGAAATCACATAAATACGAAGAAGGCACTTGGAGGACGCTTCGGCTTGTTTGGATCCTTGCCGCGCTTTCCCTTCGCACCAGTAGTTCTCTTAGTATCCACGCTCTTCTTCGTCGCTAGCCTTGACGCACAGCACAAGAATTCAAACTCGATCATAAGATTCTTAGCCCCAAAAATTCCACAATACACCTACTTACTTGCTATCCGCCTTCTTCGAGGTATTCGCCTTCGACTTTGCCCCCTTCATTGTGATAACTGCAAAATCGCCGCGAGATCGGTCAGATCGGGGCAGAAACAATCGGAAACCGGCGAGAATCAGCCAAAATCACTCACCGAAGGTGCAATTTACCTTTGGTCAGGGCTGGGTTTAGGGTTTTTTCTCGTGCCAGAGAAAAGGGGAGAGAGAGAGACAGAGAGGATAAGATGAGGATAGAAGTGGGAATTGGCGAAATGGTTTAGGGCGAGAGCGAAAGAGAAATTTGGGCGGGATTTGAAAGCTGTGTGCCACGTCATTGATCCCTGTGCGCTACTGCAATTCGCCAATACCCAAAGACGTCCGCCTGCCAGTTTACATGATAATCGGTCTGGTCTGGTCCGGTCCGATTCGGTCCGATTCGATCCGATTCGATCCGATTCGATCAGATTCTGAATCGTCTCAACTTGCTAGGTCGTCTGTAGACCTGGGCACGGGCCCGGGGACCCGCCCGACCCGATCCGACTCGACCCGAAAAATTTAGGACTTGAATTGTGATAAATTTTCATATTATTCTTTTAACCCGGCCCGGCCCGACCCGATCATTTTCATGATCGGGCTTGGGCATGATCATCGGGGCCCCGACCCGACCCGGCCCGACACTAAAGCTAACTTATAATTTTATAATTATGATTTTATGTTGTAGAGTTGTAATAAAATTACAAAAGTTAAATTTGTATATGATATTTTATATGGTGCTTAAATATTTATATTATTTCAAAATTCAAATTATATAATAATATTGATATTTAGGATTTTTGGAGTTAAAGCTTGTTATAAAGAAAAGCATAATAATTTTTTTACTTTGAGAAGAGTTTACCATTCGGGTCGACCCGGCCCAACTCGGCCCGAGGCCATGTTGGGCTTGGTCACATAAATTGACCCGAATGTATGTATGAGTGTGATTTAACATACTCAATGGGTGACCCGGCCCGAGTTGATCCGACCCGAGCCCGGCCCGAGCCCGAAAGATGCCCAGGTCTAGTCGTTTGCTTTTGCCGAAGACAAGTTGATGTCGCACCTCGTGACGGCCTTATTAGCTAGAATTGAATAGGTTCGTATTTGCTGAAATTGAATTGAATTTGATTTATTTTATCTCCCTAAATTTAAATTTCACTAATTTTTATCCGACTTCCATTTTTTTCTCTAATTGAAAAAGAATGTATTTTGATTCAATAAAAACTTCCAAATACATCTAAGGGGGCATTTGTTTCGTTGTCATTTTTTAACTAATAATTTTATGATCTAATTAAAGATTATTTATAGATGTCATTAAATCAAATAATTATTTTCTCTAAATAACATAACATAACATTAAGATAACAGTGAACCAAACGCCCCCTAAATAATAACATCTGATGTTATAAATATATTTTTTGAAAAGATAATAAGCAGTCAAATTTTAAAAAGAAAACTTAATTTTACTTACAATAATTATTTTCTTCCATTACACCTGCCTTCAAAGCTGCTAATCTTTGAACTCGTCTTGAATTTTTCATTATTGGTATCATGACTCGACTTTAAAATCAAGTTTAATGCCACATTTTATGCTCTTGTGGCCATAATGTCTCATTTGCAAGCTTTTATAGGACACTATTTTGATGCCTCTTCCACCAATCTAAGAGATCGTTTAGTTCAATGTTATCTTGATGTTATGTTATGTTATTCAGAAAAAGCAATTATTTGGTTTAGGGGGCGTTTGGTTCAGTGTTATTTCAATGTCAATGTTATTTAGATGTCATGTTATCTAAATGTCTTTGTTATTCATCAATGGATATTTGTTTGATTCAATATTATGATATTAGAAAATATCAATGCTATCCAAATAATTTTTGTTTAGTTGGAAGTTATTGACATTATAATGACAAATTGACAGTGTTATCTTGAGATGTCGCCTAATTTGGGGTGACATCTAGATGTCAATGTATAATGGCATTTTTGTAATTAATTATAATATTATTTAAAGATGTCATTAAACTAAATAATTACTTTTTAAAGATAACATAACATAACATTAAGATAACACTGAACCAAACGCCCCCTTAATGACATCTTTAAATAATCTTCAATTAAATTATTAAATTATTAGTCAAAAGATGACATCTAGATGTCATGACATTTAAATTACACAACATAACACCAAGATAATAACGAACCAAACGCCCCCTAAGAGACATACCATTATCAATTTAGACTTTCAAATGTAAATAGCATTGTAGCTCCTTTGGATTTGCCAGAGCTTGTGCTACTGTTGACGTAGGACGTGGGGGTCCCAGGAAACACCAAAGAGAGAGAGTTCCGGGAGACGGTGGCGCGCAAATAAGGGGGTGAGCCTGTTAATGAAAGCTCAAGGGAGAGATCCAGTTCCGAACATCCAGAGAAACACACCAAGATTTAAGGTGGTTCAGGGAGAAAATGATGAACCAGCTGAAAGCTGCCCCTTTCAGCGTGTTGGCCAGGAGGTGACACCTGGTGGCTTCGTCCGGCCGGCGATAGCGGACGGCGGCCTCAAACCCCTGCACATGCTCACGGGGGTCTGTTGCGCCTCTGTAAACCTCTAGCCTAGGTGGCCGGAAGTCTTCTGGGACGGGGGCCAAATGGATGGCATCGGAAAATGGGGCATTTCCGTCCATCGGCCCAAAGAAAGGATCAGGTCCGTGATGAGGAGCCTGAGCGCCAGGAAAGAGGGGGTCTCTCCCAGCCAGAAATGGAGGAAAAGCAGGTGGGAGAAAAGCAGGTTGTGGTAGTGGAAAAGGTGGAAGGGGGTTTTGATGAACCTCCTGGAAACGGAAAGGGCGAATGGGTGGTCCGGAGGAACCAGAAGATTGGATGGAGAGCGGTGCGTCCCGGGGCGCCGGTGCAAGGACCTCGGCTACCGCGGGATTTGGAAGAAGCGGAGCCGGGGGCGCTGCGGGTGGCGGAATCCCCTCTGGAATCGCCGCAGCCGGCGGAGGGGGAGCAGGGGCCGCTGCTACCGGCGGGCGAAGAACAGGGACTGCCGTTACCGGCGGGGGAGGAAGTACCGCACAGACCGGCTGAGTTTGCCTGAGGATGACGGCCTGCTGCGCCGTGAGGCCGGTGACCATGTCGGTGAGGTTTGCGAGCATCCCCTGGAGCTCTGAAACACGGGTGCCTCAGGAGGAAGAAGCAGATCCGGCGCGTCGCCGGGAAGTGGAAGTTGAGGCTCCATCGTCCGGCGCCCGGACAGAGGGTTCCTCCGCATGTATACTGCGGGCAGCAGAGTTGGTTTTGCGCGTTCTAGCCACCATCTTTCCAGGTCTCAATGAAAGCACCAGAAGATGTTGACGTAGGACGTGGGGGTCCCAGGAAACACCAAAGAGAGAGAGTTCCGGGAGACGGTGGCGCGCAAATGAGGGGGTGAGCCTGTTAATGAAAGCTCAAGGGAGAGATCCAGTTCCGAACATCCAGAGAAACACACCAAGATTTAAGGTGGTTCAGGGAGAAAATCCCCTACGTCCACCGGTCGATCAGCGAAGGAGTTTCACTAATGGATGGAGGTAGCCATGAAGGCTAATACAAAAAGCTTACAAGAGGAAAAGAGAGGAAGCAGGAGAGAGAGCTTCTCTTGTTCTCAAGCTCCTGTTTTACAAGAGGTGATAAAGGAGTTCTGCTCTTTTTTGGGGTAAGTCCTCCTCCTTCTTCAATCTTGGAGAAGGGCAGTAGTGGTGGATGAAGCAAGTGACCTTCCTCTCTTTCTTTTGGGACTGTTCCACGGTTTTTGTAGCCGTTGGCGTGCGTACAGCTTTACCCCGGTTTCCGGTGACAAGATGATGGATGGGCTCTGTGCGCCGCTTATCTATCATTGGGGAAGTTCGCAGATGTACGAGGAAGAAGGCAGCTTTTAATGCTGGTACCTTTCCTGGGGAAGAACGTCTGTACGGAAGCCGGCGGGGTTAGGTGAAGTTGATTGTGACAGGCGTTACCTCGTACCCTCGTGCCCGAGGTTACGAAGGTTGGTCCTGGATCATCGTGGGGACGATGGTTGGCTGAACCCTCTTGGCCGATGTTTTGACCTGGGTCAAGGGTCCTGTAAAACCGAAAGCTGAGTGAGCAAATTAATCAATCAAGTACAGACCTGTCGGGCGCCACGTGTTCGGCCAGGATGCAGCGCAGGAACCACGTGTTAACAGCTACAAACTATAGTCATTGGCACTTCACTTGCCACTTCCTTTCTCCCAAGTTTTTCAACGAAGATCAAAATGAGCCCCTCGATGCTTTTTAGGGTGTTGAAAACATCAACTTTTTCTTTGTAGCTTATGCTTTTTACTATTTTATATTTACGTTCTTCATCTAATTACCGTAATACAAAGATAATAATTTTTGAAAAGTATACTATAGAAAAAAGAAACTTGAAAAGTAAAGTAAACTAGTGGTTTTTAGACATTAATACCACTACTTGAGGAAGCACAAATTTGGCATAAGAAAATTTCTGAAGCTTTTAATGGGTCTAACTAATATTATAATTTATATATGATATGAACTATAGGATAAAAAATATTTTGTTTTTTTTGTTGCATTTTTATTTTATTGATTGTTCAGTTTAAAGTATAATAAATTCTAATAAATAAGACTTATTATTGGACTTGACATAAGCTATTCCTCAATAGGAAGCATGATGTAAAGCTAAACAATAAACTCCTAGATAAGCTTAAAGTAAGCTTGATTGTTAGTTTATGAGAGTTTTAATCAAGTTCGTGCTTATTCTTTTATAAATTATTAACTAAGCTAGCACATGATAATTGTTGATGCAAAAAATATGTCTCAACAGAGAGAAATGAGACGATAATTTTTACATAAAAATCCGAGTGTCCGGGGGAAAAATCATGACGTCGTCTAGACGATTTGAATCCACTAATCGAATCTCCTCTTACAAAGCTTGATTTCTAAATGGAGACCGAATGAGTACAAGAGAGGGATAGAGAGAGAGAGAGGGACAGCTCGGCCAGAGAGAGGAGAAGGGTCTCCAGAGAGAGAAATCCCTCTCCTTTAGCTTCTCCTCCTCCTACTTATTTATAGCGTGGAGATGAGGGGACGTAATAGGTACGAGCTGGCACATCTGACATCTATTCCTGCAAAGGACGATTAGAAAGTGGACTTCCATGCTGTCTTAAATGCTGAGTTGACATAGTAGTATGGAGAGTACGATCTGATGATATCTCTTTGAGCTGCTGTTCGGCTTGAGCTACTGTTAGGCTTGAGTTGCTGTTAGGCTTGAGTTATTGTTCGACTTGAGCTGCTGTTAGGCTTGAGCTGCTCGACTTGAACTGCTGTTAGGCTTGAGCTGCTGTTAAAAAAGGTTCTAACAATAATAAAAAATTATAAAGTGTTTATGCGATGTTTCACCTTGGCATTAAAACTATATATATATATATATATCCACGTGGCTTCTAAAAAACTATGTTCTTTTGAAGGAAGCTAGAAAAATTATTTTGAATCAAATTATGTAACTTTGAACAAGATAATCAATGAAGATGAGCCAATGATTCTATCCCCGTTTAAGGATTCATCTCCCCAAAATCAAGAAACACCGAAGATCTCAAATTTCCATCCATGATATTTGTTGTGTTTCTTAGATTTCATGGGAGACGTGGTTACCTCCAACAATGTTCGTAGTACTCCGAAACTACGTGATCACGAGTTCATTTTAACAATGTTTGAGCTCCTTTGAATCCCATAAAACATGAAGTTAAGGGTCAAATAAGGCTTTAGCCTACATGATTAAAGATACTCATGGCTATAATTGTTTTGTCATCATTTTCTTCTAATCATCATTCATCACTATACAAGCTCCCTGTTCCGACTCCTTTACAATTAGTTCCAAAATAAATTATTATGTTCGGTGGTTAACTATTCAAACGACAATCTCCTCTTAAAATTGTTGTTATCTTCGACTATAAATATAAGACTTCTTTAAAGGGGATCTCATAAATTAAGATCATCTTGTGTTCCTCCACTACACTTGGGCCTAGCTTGATAGTTGGAAAAAAATAATTTAAAAAGTTTATACTTTTTTGTAAATTTGTGTATTGATTTTTTAAAAATATGTATGATGTGGAATTGTTATATTAAAAATTGTGTCGAATATAGAAAAAAAGGCTAATTGATTTATTAAGAATTATTTTGAATGTAAAATAAAATAATTATTTAATATTAAATTTGCTTAAAATAAAATAAAATTTTAATCATAATTATTAAAGTTATGATTAAAATTTTTGTTTACCAAATAGTCTTAGAGCAATTTTTTTTCTAAAAATTAAATTTAAGAGCTCGTTTAATTTGAGTTTTTTTTGGCTCAATATAAATTTGAATCGTAAAAATCAATTTTATTTCACATTTAACACAAATATGAATATTAAAATTAAATTTATTTTATATTTTACACAATTATCAATATTAAACTAAATTTTTTTATTATTAAATTTATAAAATAAAATATTTTTTTGTTTGAAATTCAACTCACAAACTAAACAAAGCCTAAAAGTGATCTTTGCTTATAATCACCTTTGAAGAATTCTTCTTTTTTGCTTGGTGGATTTTTTGCCTAGCTTTGTCAACATGATTAAGTTTGGCTTCAACACAACCCTAGCTAGGAAAAATTATTGAGTGCGCCGCGCGCACCGTTCGGACGCCCAATCAGAGGACGTCACGTGTGCCCGAACCCAGCTGTATGGTACACGTGGCGCCCTTTGATTAAATTCCGGACGGTGCGCCGTCCGAACCCAATAACTTCTCCCTAGCTAGTTCTTGCCCAGACTCGTTTAAGGCTCTTAAGAGTAAGGGTGAGAACACTCCGAGTTCAAGCCAAGTCGAGCATGCCGCAAACTTTGCTCGTCTCAATTCAATTCGACTAAATTCATTTATGTAAATTATTATATTTAAATGTATATTAGAAGAGAAATACTGACGACAATTACCAGCAATTATAACTTATGGAAAAAAAGAGAGTGCAAGACTGCTATTCACGTATAACTAGATCACAATTAAGATCATAAACCCTAAAACATTATATAGAAAAATGCTAATAAAAAATGAAAATAAATATTATATATACCATAATATTATATAAAAAATGAAAAAAATATATATTAAAATACTTACATACCCACAATAATGAAAACTCAAGTAACACTAATGTATAATTTAGCCCTGAGAAGATGGAGAATAGAAAGTCTCAGGCCCAGACACAGTTTCTGAATATAATGATTGCCTAATAGTTGTCCTAAAAGAAAACATAAATTCTGCAAATATAAATTCCTAATAACCATATTAGTTGTCTTAAAACATCAAAATACCATAATTTAAAACAAGTACCAAGCAAATATAAATTTAACCTACAGAATAACATTTATTTTATAACAAAGAGAATTTTAAAACTATGTATAAGAAAATGAAATTAATAGAAAAACATAATAAAAAGGACATTTTAAGAGAGCATCAGGAAAACAAGCACTAAAGGAAACCAGAAACATCCACAGAATTCGAAATAAGAAATGTATACATAACATCAGCGGAAATCCAAACCCTCCATCTAAGTCCACAGCCAATAAAAACCTGCAAACTAACACTTCTTCATTGCCTGAACCTCGACTTGGCCCTCCGCGACTCCTCCAGCGTCGATGGAAACAGCTCCACGTAACGCGAACCGATTGTCTTCTTGTCTTTCGACATCGCCTCCTTTGCAATCTCTGTCGACTCAAACTCCACATAAGCCTCTCCAGTAGCCTTCCCATCCAAGCGGCGAGCAATGTGCACATTCTCCTCCCTCAACCCATAATCGCTAAAGAAATCGACAATGTCAGATTCAGTCGCTGAGTAAGGCAGCCCTCGAAGCTTCAGAACCTGAGTGAATTCAACCTGCTCCTTGTTTTCATCATGAGTCCTCTTTGGACGGGGAGGTGGAGGTGGTGAGATCGCCGTGCCGCGATATTCACCATCAAACAATCGGCTGTGGCCCACCTCAGCTGCAATGGCATGGTAGTATTCCTGCTTCTTGCACCTGAAGACTTCAATGTACCTGCGCCCCATGTTCTGCCTGTTCCTCTGGAGGGCAAATTCTGCCTGCATCAGAGAAGAGAAGACAACAAATGCCTCACCGGAGAACCGCCCATTCTTGTTAACAAGAAGACAGTCAACAACATCAAGGCCTGCAAAGAACTTGTAGACGTCGAGATCATCACAGTCGAAGGGCAGGCCTCTTGTGCGAACCACAGGGAAGTTGTTGTTGAAGAAGTTGTTGATGCTGCTACCACTCGGGACACTACCATAGTTGCTGAAGCCTGATGGATAGAAGGCGTAGGGGTTTGGTGGTTCGAGCATCCGCGGGCGCTTCGGGCCAGCTGGAGAATCGAAGCCATCTGAAATCCCCCCACCGCTCACTGCGAAGTATGGATTTGATTCCATCATTCGTTGTCTCTTTGTGCCCTCGTACCCGTCGTTAACCCCCCCGCTTCCCATCATTGCCCTTCACAATATCCAACATCCCAAAGAAAAAGGAGACCCCCCAACACTCAATCCCCATTTAGAAAAATTGAACGTTACCCATTAAAAAAATTTCAACCTAGTTGCAATCTACTTTATTTTGCGTACTTTATCATGCATTTTTAGATGTAGAGAATGACAATAAAGTAAACACACACAGTAGAAAATTAGCAAAAGTATGCGTTTTCAACTCCCAAGTAAAAATCCCAAAAATTTGAAGCATCAGAAGCATGCAATGCAGGAAACAACATAAGATAAAACACAAATAACAACCAGAAAAGGGTGATATTTGAAGCAGAACTGTAAATAGGCAATCAATTTACTAAAATTACTCAAAAATGATGCATACGATTGGAACAAATAATTGGAACAAATATGATGCATACTATATTAAGTAAAATAGTAAATGTTGAAGATGAGATTAAAGCTTATAACCCAAAAAAACCAATAAAGCATATCATTTACGCTTGATTTCAATGTTGCAACACAAGAGAATCTTACTTAAGTAATAAAGCATGCTAGATGTAACAAAACAATGCCGAGTGTTTGTAGCAGAACAAGCATGACAAAAGCAGAAGCAAGTTATACAATAAGGACAACCAATGCAAGGATCAATAATGAAAAACTCAAGCAACTACAGAATATGAGAAAATAATAATATATGACAAATAGAAGATAGTTCCTTATCACATCAACAATAAAGATATCCATCTGTGCTGAGATCCAACATTATGATTGAAGATCAAACGAAACTATGGCAAAAGTGCAACAATAGTGCTCATGCTATCATTTGGTTTCCAAACAATGCAGATTTTCGAGCTTGACCACCATAAGACAAGCAGACAACAATAGGAAAGCCAAGTTTAACAATTATGCAGAGTTACTACAGATCTAACGGTAAGAGGATGTTACAAAGGGATCACAGGGGTTCCAAAATCTTAAATGACTTATAGAAGGAGATGACTGAAGTCCAGCAAGGTGAGTATGTATCACGATTAGTTGCAAGCAGTAGAATGACAAATATTACAAGTTAGAAGAGACAATTTATTGATTTTTGAGTATGGAAAACATACTTCAAATTGGGAATATCAAGAAAGAACATCGGTGTTAAAACAAACATGACTCCAACAAGAGATTATGGGCATAGGGTTATGTGGTTATGCCCAGGGGATCTTCCCCAACAGGTTTAGAATTGCACTTGCTCGGACAATAGTTTCAATTTTTCCCCTTCTCGCTACACCCTTTCATGCCGACCCTACCTAGTGGGATAAAGGCTTGGTTTGTTGTTGTTGTCACTACACCACCCTTTTATGCACTTATTCAGTTTAAAGATTCCACATGACTAACTATAGATCTATACGAATATGAGCAAAAAAAAGGATGCACAGAATACAAGAATCAGCAGATGGAACTTAAATCCATTTAATCTAAGCAAGTAACAGATAGTTAGGGACCCTACAGTTCAAGTGGAAGGTTTTCTTTTTCCTTCTGAAAATTTTATCAAGCAAAAACAAATTACAGGAAACCCATGACAGTAAACCACACCTATGGCGCACATGTGAAGTGCAGATGTTTCCCAGCAATCTAACCAAGATCTCAACACCCCACAAAAAATGTTTTCAACATTGGTTTTCCTCTAGAGACGCAGTTTGTTACATACCATAAAGGGCCTATTGGTTTAGCCAAGTTAAACTAATCTAACCAGGCATGTGACATCACACACAAAATTTAATATTAAAAATTACCTATATTTCATATCATACACATACACCAAAGTAATAGCTAACTTATACCACATCCCTCACACATCCCTCACACATCCCTCACACATCCCAACATAATAACTAACTTTTTTCACATTATTCACAACTTTCAATAAAAAATATTTCATCCAAATTTAATTTTAATCTTATTAAAATTAACCTTTGCAAATACACGACCCCTTTTTCTTATAATCTATGTAGCCTATTAGGTTGCTAGGTAACCAGTGTGGCTCATTATGTAGCCGACCTCTTCCTATAAGGAACACCACCTTGTAACTCGACGAACATTGATGAATAAAATAAGTTCTTTTGTATCCCCTTCTTCCCCTTCTTCCCACCTCACCATTCTTCGCTCTTACTTCTATTATTTTCCTTATTCTTTAGGTTAGCTCAATTTGGATTGTACCAACTGGTATCAGAGTTGCAATCTTGGCACCACAGAAGAAATCAATTATCAGATCAAGGATCCATGGGAAGCTCTTCATCAACTTTGGAAAGATTATAGAGAATAACAATGGCAAATATCGGAGGCATTATGTTCAAACAAAAGGATAAACTCACCATCAAAACCTTCTTCATTCGCATCACCCACAAATCTTTTGACACCATAGGTGATAGAGTATTTGATCCTGAGTTATTAGCCAAAATCATGAAGAAATGTGATAGGATTATGGAAATTTGTGATTCTTGTATCGACAACCTAGTGAAGCTCAGAAGCGATTAGATAGACTACTACAAGAGATCAATGAAAAACAGGAAGATGACACAACTGTTCTACAACAAGATTTACTTTCATCGATGAAGATTGGCATATTTGGACAATGCTAACACATCTCATCCTCAGTGCCACTAACATCGATGGCGTCGCATCATCTAAATTCACAATCCCTATTACCTCCCCCACTACTTCGATCACTGCCACTACGATCGGCTTACTGCCAATGCCTCCACATCGACAAAAGCCAGAGATTTCAATGCAACGTATGTGGCCCAAGATGCAGCTATCGCAAGCGTCACAACCACAACCCGCCACTGATGTACTGGCGCTGCCTTCTTGCATTCCTCCTTCTCCAGTTGTAACAATATTAGTCATTCCTTCATTTTCTGTCATGGCACATCATGTTCAAGAACCCCATTCAAGGACTTGTGTTTCTCCGGCCACACCAAGTCGACCAACTTTAGCAAGAATTTTCACAAAGTATGATTCCATCGCCACCAGCAAAGCTGGAAAATACCATGCTCTTGTGGGCTATTCGCCAGTGCCACTGCCAGATGCAGTGAGTCCACTGATTGTGGCACAACTTGTTTTCCTATAGCAAATGAACTGCCATTGATGGGTCAAGAAAGAAGGATGGACTTGGAATTACGTTTAGGCGAGGGCAAGCAACGCGAGCCAGGCGAGGATGATCGACAAGCCAATGCAAGAGATGACCTTTGGCTAGATCAAGACATCGTCACCCCAAAGTCAAATCCGCAATTGTCTCTTTTAGCGCCAATTACTCTAGTGACTTCTTCACCGTCGTTCGCACAGGAAAAGATTCCAGCAACATCATCTTGTCCTCAGCGGCAATAGCCTGCAGCTCTTTATGCCAAGCGACTAGCTCCTCATCAAAGCTGCAGTCGCCTTGATGTTCAGCCTCACCACCGATTTTTAGCCCCACCTCACTCCTCTACTTTTTTGTTACCCACTTTTTTGTCGGTTACCCATTTCCCTAAGCCTCATTTTCAACAACCGAGAGCACCTCCACTCTCCGTCGCTCTTCCCTCACCTGAGGTAACCATTCACTGCTAAGAACTCCTTAATAGATTGCATCAACCATCTCGATGACGATGTCACGTTATTCAAGTGCATGTCGCTCAACCACCATCCTGATTCCCTACCGAGTGTACCTCTGCTTTAGCCTACGTTATTCAATCTCTATTCGCTGATGGATGGATTTTAGAGCTTCTACAAATAACCTTTTTTTTGGAGTGAGCAATTCCGCATGGTTCCTAACCTGGCCTTTTCTTTGTTGATCATCTTTGTGAGTCAGGAAAAGAAGTTTCTTCCTCCAATGGATCTACCACTCCCCGCCCGCCACCATAACCACCTCCACTGCAGCTAACAAAATGATATTTTGTTTTCTTTTACTGGATCCGTCTCATGATGTTGGATGAAGCTTTAAGTTCTAGAGGACTCTGGACAATTAATAGTCATATTATTCATTGCCACTTTATATGGTTTTATTGGATTGGTCTGGTTAGTTTGGAGGAGCTTGATGGTCAAAAATCTGAACATGTATAGAGTGATCCATATGTTTGAATCTGGTTTCTAGTTGCTACTGTGAAGAAATTACAAAGGATAAAGATGTTTTTAACTAGAGGAAAATGTTGACATCTGTGGCAAGCATGTCGAATATGCAGTTCTTCTATTATAAGTCAATTAGTTTTCTTTTAAAATTATACTATTTTTTCTAAATTAGCAGGCTTGGTCTACTATCACTGGGCAGTCAATATCTTCTCAAGAGTATCTTGAAGTTGTGGCGGGATGAGGACCACTGAAGTTTTTTATTGCTTTTTACCTATTAAATGTCGAGAACTTCTTGTTTTTATTAATACAGTCTCTCGGTCTCAGTGACAGGTTATGGGCACACACAGCTGAAGCACTTCTTGTTAAAGCAAAATTTAGGACACAAGTTGAAGCTAATGTTAATATTTTTCAGTGGTTTTACAGGCTGTCCTGCTCAGATTTTGCCCCATCTAGTGATCTTTGTGTTGATGGATTAAGCAATTTGCTCACATCTGCGATCAAATGTAGACTGCAGTGGCATTACCAATACTGGCATCTTTGACAAAAAGCTCTAATCCACAAGACTGGTGGAAGATAGTCTCAATTGGACTATGCAATCTGAGGGAGAGGGCTACTTAGGTACATGCTGCATGAGGACATCTACAAATGTTGTAAATGGAAGGAATCAGATCAAGCATATGCTCTTTTCAATGCGGAATCATGCAGTTCAATTTGTTTTGACACTCAGTGCTAGAAGCTTGACATGAGTCCATTGAGTTAGCCAAGGTGATTCTTAATAGGCTGCCTTCTTAGCTGATATAATAACATCAACTGGAAGAAGCTTTGGAGGTTGCAGGTCTTCTTCCTAACTGCATATTTTCATCATGCTCTTAAGGACAAGAGCAATTTTGAGGGGGAGAATATTGTTACAAACCATTTTTTTGTTATAATCTATGTAGCCTATTATGTTGCTAGGTAACCAGTGTGACTCACTATGTAGCCAGCCTCTTCTTATAAAAAACACCACCTTGTAACCCGATGGACATTGATGAATAAAATAAGATCTTCTGTATCCCCTTCTTCTTCCTTTCCCCTCTTCTTCTTCTTCCTTTCCCCTCTTCTTCTTCTTCCCACTTCTCTGTTCTTCTCTCCTACTTCTATTCTTTTCTTATTCTTTAGGTTATGTCGATTTGGATTATATCACAGTTTATCAGAATATCTATCAACAATAACCAACAGAAAGCATGCTCAAGCAGCTATGAAGCAGGAAAACAATGCTACAACTTTTTATCTTATAGAAATAGGATTAGCAGTGAGCTTGGATATTAAGCTAGGGTTATATTCTGTAATTGACATCATTCTTTTCTATGTTGCCATCACCCACCTGCTGAATGAGTGTTGAGACACTTTAAGGAAAAAAAACCATTCAGGAATGAGTACTAAGAAGTGAAGCAAAAGCAGAAGTAACAAGTGTAGAATTTTCGAAGCACTAAAGATGTCTTTTTTATTAGATTTGTCATTTTTATTCCTAAAGAACATCAGGTTCATACTATGTTTGACTGTTTAGAATGACCCTGTCGTGGGGAAGCATGAACTCTAACTATGGGAGAAAAGCTAGGGATTAATTATTAACACTGGAAACTATTAAATTATAAATTAGAGTTACAGTGATATAAATTCAAAAGTGAAGACCTACATATTCGTATGCTATGTAGAAATTAGATTTTTATGTGCACATAAAATATCTGTACACTTTGTGTGGAACCAATACTTTCGCAACCTAATTGTCCAAATCTTGAAACAATGAATGCGCTGGCGAAATGTTTCGAAATACTTATAAGCCAGATTGTTTGAGAAATGAACATTCAACAAAACAGGCAAAAAATATCTGCCAACGAGATACCTTAACACCAAAATCTCTACGGGAAAACCTCAACGATACAAGAATTCAACAAAGAAGGTTCAAGCACACGAATAGCCCAAAATCACTTAACAAACCTACAACAACAAGGAAAAAAGCCAAAGATCCATGAAGAAATAGCAGAACCTAGAGCATGTCTTACCGCCTTGCCCCGTACATGATCGATGAGCAGCTCCTCCGCGTCGATTTCAACGAAAACCCGTTCCTCCGAGCCGAAGCCTATCAAGAATCCACCCCTCAAATGTCTCAAGGAAGTGAGTCAAATGGCTTATCGAGCAACGAAACCCTAATCGAGGAAGTATTTATTTCCGTCAAATTTCGGCCCGAAAACGTGCGGAGGAATGCGCACGTCGAAGTATCATTTCGGATCCGAACCGGTTACAGTTGTGAGTAGCACTGCAAAACTAGCAAACTTATTTCTAGCAGTGAAATTGCACGAGCCTTGCACGTGCTACATACCACTAAATTACAAATAAAACTCAATTTTTTTTAATGCGATGTAGTTTGAGGATAAACCAGAAGGAAGCTGGTAAGTCTAAAAAGAGTAGAGAATAATCGCGAAAAAGAAAAAAGAACTTAAGCTGTATAAATAGATAACGTGAGGCTAATGGTAAAAGTACTTTTTAGGACTTGTTTGATTTGAGCTTTAATAAAATATAAATTTCAATTGTAAAAATCAATTTTATTTCACATCTAACACAAAAATAAATATTAAAATTAATTTTATTTTATATTTTACATACATTATAATTTTAATTTTTTTCTTATTAAATTTATAAAATAAAATATTTTTCTCTTATTCAAAATTCAACCCTTGAACCAAAAGAGACCTTAAGGAAAAAACGTGAGGCTAATGGTGAAAAAATTCATAGTTAAATGTGTTTGAGCTGGAGTAGTACTAATATGAGGGCGTCATTTGTCAATTATTTTTTTATAAATAATTGTTTAGGGGAAAAGTAATTGTAGTTCTAAGAAAAAGAATGTTTTTTTAAAAAGAATAATTGCTTTGTACTGAAGTAGTACTTTGAATTTGTTGTTCATTTGCAAACCCTTTTTTTGCACTTATTTTGCAGTTTAATGAATATGCTTATTAAAAAAAAAAACATATATTTCTGCTAAAATGTGAAGGTTAAAAATTTTTATGCTAGCAATTTATTGGTATACACCTCTTATTTGTTATAATATTATTGCCTTCTAGCTACTATTGATATTTGAAAGTTTTGAAATTATTTTGAAAAAAAAAAATTTTTTATGAGTGCATTTTAAGCGGTATACGATTTAAAATAAAAGAAATCTGCTTAGCAACGAGAAATAGATAATAAGAATGTTAATTGATAGAAAATAATAAAATATCGATCAGCTCATTATTTATATGTAATAATTGTAAGAACATATAAATGAGAAGCTTAAAAAATAATGCTTCGAAAAGCCAATTAATTAAACAAAATTCAAAGATTAAAAATGAATAAATGTGATATAAAAAAGAATATAGTGCATTATCCAGAAGTAGTGCACACATATACTAATACATGAAATAAATTTTGCACATTTATACATGAGATAAATGTGGTATATATATGCACGTGCCACATGCAGTTAAATTACTGATATTTTATAATATCGAATTTATTTATAATTATTTTGCTTTATAGTTTTCAAAAGAGTCAAGAAATTAAGTTAGATTAAATTATTGACAAATTTGATCTATCAGTGAAGCATGACAATGCTGCTAAACACTTTTTATATAAACAAAAATCAGCATTACCAACAACCAAAGAAAAGTAGTTACTTAAATTATAATTCTTATAGATCAATTATATTATAAGTATATACAAAAAAATATTACAAGTACATACATACAGTAGCAATCCCACTATTTAACAACAAGTATAGTTTGTTAACACGTGATTCCAGCGCTGCATCACAGTCGTACACGTGGCTCCCAGGTGGCACTAATTTCTTATTTGAATATTATTATTTTCACAGGTCCCAAACCTCGACCACGAGGAATTTCTCTCACTGACCGCCCGGTGGACGTAAGGAATTTCTTCCCTAAACCACCTTAAACACCTGCGTGCTATTCTGGATGCATATTATTCTCATCTAAGCCTCAGTCAACAAGCTTAACCCACTGCGCGTTGTCGTCTCTCGGGACTCTCCATTTATTTCTTTTCTGTAACCCCCTATTTCCCACGTCAACATAGTTAAATATAGAGTATTATCAAATACATCACACTTCAATGTTTTTTTTTTTTTTTGTATTCTCCTAATTTAATAGTAATACTCCAATTGATTATCAAAAAAAGTACTTTTCAATTAGTAGTTAAAGAGAGTACTCAATAAAGCAATAGCGTAAATAACGCAAGAGGATCCCACCGCTTGCCAATTTTGTTTTAATTAATTTAGGGGGCGTTTAGTTCAATGTTATCTTGATGTTATGTTATGTTATCTAGATAATGCAATTGTTTGGTTTAATGACATTTATAAATAATCTTCTATAAAATTATAAAATTATTAGTCAAAAGATGACATCTAAATTTCATAACATCTAGATTACATAACATAATACCAAAATAACAATGAACCAAATGCCCCCTTATGTATTTGTGCCCTTAAAATAGAAGAGTAGGTATGCTCAATTCAGATACGCAAGCCAACTAATTGCTGGTAGATTACTCTAAATTACTACATACAAACTTACTTAGCACCTTTCGCCACGGAAGAAGAGTGCTTATTCAACAATGTCTTTTGCTTGTATGTGCTAATCTGTAGTGTGATCAAGAAAAATAATATATATTTTTTTGCACACAATAAAATTTCTTTTCATTATATCAAGAAATATTGCTTTGTAGATGTTTAAAAACTATGAACTTCAATATAATAAAAGAAGAAATTAGATCAACAGAGTATCCATATTATATATATATTTCTGCTGATTTGGGATTAGTAAATAATCTCTAGTACAAGTAAAATAGCAATAATCTTATAACCAAATTAACACAAAATATCTTTATAAATTTGTTTTAAAGAAATAAATTAACCTATATAATTTTTAATATACCGATTAATTTTATTTAATATTTTTATAATTAACTAACTTTATTTTTCATCTTATATATATCTCAAAAATAATTTTAATATCTTTTTATAAAAAAATTTTAAAAAAAAAGTCATGATCATATTGGGCAAAACAAGGTGTAGACGCTACAACCCTTATTCGGCATGAATTAGGCAACTAAATAGGAAAAAATTTTATATATGTCGATACACAGTATAGGAGAATCTCATACATATAATCTCAATTTATTTTGAAATAAATAATTTATATGTTAATATTATTTTTGTAGTTAAAAATTTATTTATGCTTTAATATATAAGTACTTTTAATTTATTGATGAAAAATACAAAAATTTATGATTACTAGAGAAATGAGGTATGTAAGCAAGAATGGTGTGGTATAATAATCATAAAAAATTATTAAATTTAGAGACAATAATTTAAGAAAAATGGTTTGAATACTATAAAAATATACTGTTTCACTCTATTCTAAAAAAGACACAAGAAATCTCATAGAAATTTAACTGAATCTTGAATAAAAACTAAATAAACTATTAATCATGCTCAATCTTGACTAAAAAAAATAACAAAACATGTCAGATTTTAGGTTAAATAAATAGTATCTAAAATATATCAAATTAAATTTCACTTAATAGAAAAATATTATGCATCATTGATCAATCATAATTTAAGTCTTTAATTTATTAAATTATTTAATAAATTAGAACTAAATAATCTATTACATAATTTATTTAATTAAAGCTTAAATTATGATTATTAATTGATTGGTTAGTTATTGCGTTTTGTAGCAGGCCCTCAATTTAATATATAAAACATAATATTTATTTGGAGATATCTCCTAAAAAATGACTTTAATTGGGGATTTTAATTTGTAAGTCATAATTCTAATAAAGTTTTAAGTTTGAATTTTAAAAATAATATTATTATAAGGTTATTTCAAATACTATAAGGTTTATCTCTCACATTGGCTGCTTCGTGCTTCCGTAGCATAGTGGTAGTGCGTTCGCTTCGTAAGCGAAAGGTCGCGAGTTCGATCCTCGCCGGGAGCTCAAAATTCAAATTTATAATATAATACTTTTTTATGGTTTTTGAAATACTTTTTTGTTATTTTGTCTAATGAAAATCTAATTTTAATTGCTTAGCCTCGGCTTTAAATTCATTTTGAGCATTTTTATTAATTTACTCCTCTCTTGTTTTTTTTTTTAATAAATTTTAATAATAAGTTCTACCTAAAGTTTTTTTTTAGGCTTTGTTTGATTCGAAGTGAATTTTTTGTTCAACACAAATTTCAATTATAAAAATTAATTTTATTTCACATCTAATACAAATACGAATATTAGAATTGAAAGTATTTCACATTTTACGTACTTTCTAATAGTAAAATAAATTTCTTTCTCATTAAACATAAAAAATAAAATAATATTTTTTTTATGTTTTAAAAAAAATTCGAACGAAACGAAGTCTTAATGTCAAACTGCTTATTTGCTTAGTACGTCGTGACGAAAACGAAACGAAAAACAAAAAAAATCAAAGCATATATTCTGTTGGTCTGACTTTCAGTGATTGGATTTCACAATTGAATCTGCTGAGATTAGCTAATTTTAATGGTTGCATATTTGCAAATTGACATGTGCTCAATATGATCATTTTAAGTAAATAATAATTTTATTTTATAATCTACATTAGATTTTAGGGTATTTACATTCAGTTTTTTAAGGTGAATCTCTTATTTTACGTAAATCTATAAAATCAAAAACAAGCAATTTATGTCTCTCAAATTTAGAAAATATTTTATTTGAGTATTCTTTGATATATTCGATCAAATTTGATGTTGAATTTTTGAAATTTTTACATACACATCACACAAATCTTTCTATATTACATTATACACATATTCTTCATAAAAATTTATCATTTATATATAAATTTTGTAAAAAATATACATGTAATATAATATTAAAAAATTTATGCACCGACGTCTCTAAATTTTTAATAAAATATTTGATGGAGTTCAGAAACAAATAATTCAGATAATTAATCTTATTTAGTAAAATAAAAATTTAGTTAATTTATAATTATTATTATAAGATTAATTTTTTCTATTTCTCTATATTTTTAATCTATAAAAGTAATTTCAATAAAAAAATTATAAAAGTATAGAAATATATAAAATATATTTTTTAAATATAAAAATACTATTTAATGATAAAAATTTATAAAATTTGTCAAAAAAACTTACATAAAATAATTTCTGAGTAAATCACATGGAACTGTTCTAATTTTATGTATCTGTATAAAATAGTGGCTCCTTTTTGTATAGTGAATAATAAGTCTGCCTTAAGAACTGTTATAGCTCTTAATATTATTATTAAGATAATTTTACTTGACGTAATTGCATATATATATATATATAATATTAATATAACTTAATTTTTTCTCTCTCCCAAACAAAATAACTTTATTTTTTTTAAAATAATTTTATTTCAATCATATTGGTTCGGATTTCTAATAAAAAAAAGTATTCGTTCGGATTTTGTCATCAAAAAGAAAAAAAATCGTTCGGGTACACGTTACTACGTGAGCGCCGTCTGCTCTCTGCTGGTCGAGCGAGAGGAGAACTCCCGGAAGGTGAGATGAAGTAGATCGAGGTGACCTCATCGCAGCTTCGATTTCCTTCAATTCCCGTCCAATTCGATATTCGGTTGCAATCGATCATGGCGAGAAATCTCTGCGACGTGCGGCTCTTTCTCGTTGCGGCTTCCTTGGCCTTCATTATGCTCCAGGTATTGCTCCTATTCTCTGTAAACTGCGATAGCTTGTTCTTCCTTGTTTTCTCTCTATATCCTTTTTATATGTTTTGAATTCCGGTACTGGATCGTTTTTTCTTTGTTGATTTGAACGTCTTGATCCTGCCAGAGATCGTATTCTGAAACCCTAGGGAGACCTTAATTACTGAGCCTTCATACTCTGTCGCACGATTTAGCAGCAGCAGGAAACGAATGAATTTCTTTGTTTTCTTTAACTTCTGGCGATCTCACCTTGGCTGCTTCTTCTGTAATAATCTCAGGTGCACCTTTTCACTACCCAAACTGAGTATGCAGAGCGCTTGGCAGCTGCCGTAAGTAAGCATGTTTTATGTTATGTCCTTGAAAACTTGTAGCTTTTTTTATCTTTTTCCCCGGTAATCAGTACATTCATTATCTGTTAGTTGCCTGGTGTTGCAACTAAGGTTTTGACAAGTTTCCTCAAATTGTTAGCCACAAAAGGAGTTAAGTGAGAGAACCATTTGTTATTCGTATTGATTAGTTGGATTCTGTATTCAGTGTTCATCGTGTATGAAATTTAAATATCTTTAGTTTATGGAGTAGGCTACATGTCTATGTTAGCTAGATAGACAATTGTTTATCCTAAATTCACACATGATTCTCGAACATACATTTGGCAAGATGCTCCAATACACTTACTGTGATAGAAGATTTTCTTGTTCAAAGACTAGCTCCTCAGTTGAGATTCTCAAGCTCATTGAACACCATACTATTCGCAAATTGCTTAAAGTGGACCTTCTCTTTGTGGTTGAGATACTTGAAGGCAATCCCCCTTGAAGATTGGCTCTTCTTGTTTAGGTCTCTGATGCAACCCTTGCTATAGTTTGATGGATTTGAGGAGAAAAGAGGCACACAACAATCACAAAGAACATCTAAGAGAAAATCTCACATGAACTTTAAAATTTCAATCATGCCAAAATACTCTCATTACAAATATTCTACATTCCTATAAGCCCTGCAATGTCAAGTCAACAACTAACTCCCTATTTATCAAGCATGGCTATTTCTTTTCCTCAACTTGGCTAATCCCTACATTCTTGAAATCCATGTACAACTAACACTCATGTCATTTCGGATTACTATTGTTACTAGCAAAGAAATTGAAAGAGGATCACGTTGAAGTAATTATACTCCCAAATATATAAATAACTATGCTCCATAGCTTACGGGGGCCGGTTCTTGAATTCCTAGTACTCCTTTTAAATCCTTCAGGGAACAATTGATAGAGCTAAATCTTTTTCTTCATTCTCTCACGTGGTTTTCTCCCAAATTAGGGGTGTTTTATGCTTCATGTACTTTATGCATTTTTATGATTAGTTTTAACTTTTGCTTTCTACCATTTCTATGTGAGACTATATACTCTACAAGAGATCAAGGCCCTCCAATAGCTTGATAGATTTGGAACTCAACCATAATAGTGTTCATTTTTGCTAACCTCTTTATGATAAAAGTTCAAGAATAAAGAAATTGGGCTTGAATTTTGTTTTGTTATGACCATTTGAACAAGTTAAAATCAACACCTTGATGTCTGATCCTTGAAGTATTGTTGGTTTTTTTTAATGGTTAGCATAATAACATTGAATAATTTCCCTCACATTTGTTATTCTCTTGAATTTGCGAACAGATTGGTGCAGAAAGCCAATGTACAAGTCACACACGGTTGTTAATTGATCAGATCAGCATGCAACAAGAAAAAATTGTTAATTTGGAAGGTGGGAGTCCATTTTACGATATTTGTTTTAATTCTGAAGTTGAGAGATGGTTCACAATAAGGGGAAAAAAATATGCAACTGTATTCTTATGTGTGTAGGATCTTTGGGGTTGAAGTAAGGCTTTTATGCCTTTATTCGAGTTCCATAAACTAGCTAGATCTATTAATAGTAGGCATATTTATAGTTGAATTTTACTAGGAAAAATGCTATGTAGCCCAAAACGTGTAGCTTAAAAGAGTTCTAGGACTTTTGGACAATGGTTTTGTACATTAAATGAGTCCATTGTCTTTTGAACAATACACACATCCAATGAACATTGCACTCATCTAATGAACAAAATTATTGTCCAAAGCTTCTAGAATCATTTTGTCATTTATTGGAGATGTGTAGCATTGTCCTTTGGCTAGATTAGCACATGAAAATAAAGAAATGTTAATTTGGAAGGTGAGAATCTAGTTCTATTCTGAAGCTAAGAGATGGTTCACAATGAGTAAAAGAAAAGTACGCAATTGTATTTTTCTTGCATTTTTTAGTGTGCGCGTGTGTGAGTAGGGTCTTTGGTCTATGTTGTTCAAGTATGGGGCATATAAGCTTCATAAGAAAGGGTTTATATGTTTCATGGCTCTTGCAATGCTTGTTCCACAGATGAGTAGATGCACTCAAGAGCCTTTACTTTTTTTTAGTAACGACATTTGACAACCTAATCACCAGTGTGTTTTACTTGAGGTTAATGTTACGCCATGACATGCACAAGCAGTAATAAATCAGTCTTTGATATTATCTGCAAAGAAAAACTATTTTTATGGAAGAAATTCAATATTGGTGAAAAGTAGCTTCATGGGGTGTGTGTTGGTTTAAAAGTGGCAAGCAAGATGTTTGATATTGATCGACAGGTTGAATATTAGAATGTATATATGAACCTTGATGTTGTAGAAAAAGAGGGGTGAAAAGGAGGAGGTAGTAGACGAAGGGGAAGAAGAGGAAGAAGAAAAGGGAGAAGAACAAGATAAAGTGAGAAATCAGATTTAGAGGAATTCATCAAAGCTACTAGGGCCTGTTTGTTTATAAAGTTTAATCTAATAAGGTTAAAATTAAACTTGAATAGAGATATTTTTTTATTGAAAGTTATGAATGATGTAAAATAAAGTTAATTATTATATTGGGATATGTGAAGGATGTGATATAAAATTAGTTATTATGTTGGGATATGTGAGGGATGTGATATAAGTTAGTTATTATTTTGTAATGTGTGTAGGATGTGAAATAAAGTTAATTTTTAATATTAAATTTTGTGTGATGTGATATGCCAGGTTAAAATTAATCCAGGTTAATTTTTAACTTTCAAACAAACGGGGCCTAAATGTTCAGATAAACATGACTATTTATAAAGTTCTTTCAGCCCATAAACAAAGGAAACAAATAAATCTATATACTCACTTTTCTAGATAACTCAAATGCTTAAAAGGAAATCAAATAAGCGAAATAACTCTCCTCTAATAAAGATTATTGCGTAAACAACTTGATACTCAAAAGGAAACAAATACTATAGATTAATAATTTCCCATCAATAATATTGTATATCTGGAAAAGGAGACTATTAACCTCCTTTTCAAATCAAATAATCAAATTTCCTCTTTGCCTTTCATGCATTCACATCATTTTCCTTCAATTGAAAAAAGCTCAACTCTATTGAGTAAACCCTGACATAAATTTCCACAAGAAAAAGTGTTGACAAGGTATCTTCATCTTGAATCATCTCAATCCATTTAATGTGTTGTGGGATATGAGATGTTGTCAATGCATAGAGTCGTGTAAGAGCAAAACCAAACAAGATAAAAAGCTCAAATATGCACCATTAGGAAGTAAATCTTTCATGTTCCAAGTTGAAAAAAAAAAATTTTTAAAAAAACTTTTATGTTGAATTCAAGATTAATATTTAATTGATTCTATAATTCTAGTAAGCATGCTTTTAATACAAATTTTGCAAGATAGGAGTTGGATGTAAGTACATAGTGGCAATGTATTCATCCATATCAATGCTGAAATTTTTAGCAGTTCTTTCTTTTTCAGCTTCCTTGTCAATATCATGGAAACTCTTCATCATTATAATTAAGAAAAAATATAGAATCTGGATATGAAATGAATGATAAAGACTTGCTATTGAGATCAAAGCAAACATTATCGTGGATCGATTGGTAAAACTTCATCTTTATTTTTGACATATTTTATGAAGCACAGACAGGACACGAGTACACGACACGACATGATGACATGACGATATTCTAAAATATAGGACACAGACACGGCATAGCATATCAATTACAATAATAATAAAATTAATAATTTATATTAAAAGATACATAAATTATAAAATAAATTTGAATTTTTTAAGTATAAATAACTTGAGAGTAGCACAAAAACCTTATAAGATCAAGATGAAAACATGAGAAAAAATATTATAGGTGTTGAAGAGTTTGGGATATGGATTCAGAGTCTATTTTGTGAAGTGAGTGGAAGAATAAGAAAAAAAAATACAATTTTACTTGTTAGGACAATCACAGCAGGTACAACAATAAGAGAAAGTAAGAGCTCTTAGCGTTGAGAATAAGAGAAGTATAGAAATGAAGCTAGAGTTCTAAACTTTTTACGATTGATTCATTTTTATGAAGCTCGAGGGCAGTGAGGAAGAAAGAAATTTGATTTAACGTAGTTAGCTTAAAATTTGACCTATATTTAGTAAAATTTTAATAATAATAAGAGATAAATTTTTAATTTTATTAAATAAAATTTAATAATAATAAAAAATTTTAAATATTAATAAAAAGAATAAATAGGATATAGATGTGTCCATAGATTTTAGCCTTATGTTTAATATTAATAAATAAATTTAATATTAATATTAAATATATCTAAATGCGTCTCATAAGTGTCCTGAAAGTGTCTCAGAAGTATTTTAAGATATCTCGAAGTATCCTTGCATGTCCAAAAAGACTTTTTTAATTTTTTAATATTATTTTATTAAAACACGCTATGTAGCGTATCTGACATGATTTTCTTGTGTGTTCCCCAGTGTTCGTGTGTCCTTTTGAAGTGCCTATGTTTCATAGGACATATTGATCTTGCAATTTTTGTATTTCATTCAGTTCTCTTGAATTAGTAGTAACAACTTCACTTAAAAATCAATGTTTTCTCACTTATTATTGTTTCATTTGTCAAGGATGATTGAGATGATGTTTAAGGAGTCTTGTCCCTTTTTAACCATAAACAAAGCTTATATTTCTTTTTCACAAGCGTAGGCTATGCTTCCAGTTTAGTAATAATAGACTGAGGTTTAATATCTTGAGAAATATGGAGTGATTTAGATTTGTTATAATAATATGCATCAAAAGATTATTTGCAAAATGAATAGACTTTGCCTTGCCACCATTAAATAAAGGTTTTTGAATGAATACTAAGATACCTTGATTTATCAAAGCTTCATGAACATAACATATTTTCACTTTTTTTTAAATGAGCTTGAGAAATTAAAAGGTAATGACATTTTTAAGAGCTAAAAACAAGTAGAAGATAATGGATTTTTTTTAAAAGCAAATTTAAAGTTTAACAAGTTACTGAATTCACTAATCAATTAAATTACCAAATAATTTGAGTTTTCAGTTTTGATCCAACCTCATGATATTAAAGGCCATGTTGCAGGCAGTAGCGGTATAGGGCAAGTGCGTATTGCGAAGCAAGTGCAATTGTGAGGTGAGTGGCATGAAATTCCGGGGTAAGCACGGCTGCCGACAGGCACATAGGCATATTGGACTACTGTGGGGCTAGAAAGGCGAGAGTGGAATAGTTTAGTGCCGGTGGTGGTGCATGGCAAGTGGTGGAGAACTGGCAAGCAGTGTTGGTTGCGATGCCATGTGGGACTTTGTTTGTGTCTCATTGTGCTAAGTTATAGCGAAGGCTTGGTGCAACAGACACGAGTGAGTTGAAGCGGTCCAAACAGATGAGTTGAAGCGATGCTAGGTTGGGACAATGCTTTGGGTGGTCATGCAATTGTAATGAGCTAGGGATGGCAATTACCCTCTCAATAGAGCTTCACCTGCACTTGCTCTAAATGGGGAGGGTTTTTTCTTAATACAAAACCATAGTGTGGAGATTAAGTTTTTTTCTTTTGTTATCAACATGAGTGTGGGATGAGTACAGATTAAGCAAAACCTTCTCCGATTAACCCGGGGTATACAACTATATAATAATATTTTATTAACCTAACTAAAATATAACAAAAAAAGTAAAAAAAAAGCTTAACTATCTAAACCTAAAACTTGCTTTGTTTATATTTAACTAAAGTAAATGGGATAGTTGTGGGTGGAATACCGTCTCCACAGAGTAGTGATGGAGGAAAAACTTCTAACCCGCGGCCGAGATAAGGCAGGTGCAGGCGGAGGTATCTAAAGTGTGGGGTGGGTACGGACTTTGGCTAACCCACACTTGCTAGCCCCAATGTCATCCTTACAATGAGCACTATGATGCAGCCGAGCATTGTGGGATACAACGATAGAGGAGGCAGCGATCAAGACTGCTGGGTGTGGCAACAATTGTGTTCTGGTGCGGCGATGGTGTACAGGTAGGTCACAAGTAGAGATCATGTGAGGCTGAACACTAGTTTATCAAAACAAAGATTGGATGCTTTTTAGATGTAGAATGTGTGGGGTGAAGGGAAGATGTAATGGAAGAAAAGGAAGAAAGGGAAGAAGTGAAGAAGAGGAGAGAAGAAGTGAAGAAGAGGAGAGAAGAAGTGAAAGAAGGGAGACACTAGATTTTTATGGAAATATTTTATTGATTCATCGGAGTTGCTGAGTATAAAACTATTATGGCTATTTATAGTTCTCTTAACTCATAAATAAAGAAAACAAATAAACCTAAATAACTCCCTTAACTAGACAACTCAAGTACTCAAAAGGAAGCCAAATAAAGAAAATAACTTCTCTAATAACTTTCCTTAAATAAGTTGAATACTCAAAAGAAAACTTTCACAGAGATGGTAACAGGCTGGGTTTGTGTTGGTTTAAACAAAACTCATACTTGCTCTACTCCCTTTTAACTATTATCCATACCAACTCCATCCTGCTTTCGACTTGCTCTATCCGGCCTCGCTTCATTTCTACCACCCATACCCACCCTATTTTGCCCTATCCAACTTCAAATCTACCATTAATGATTTATTTTTAAGAAAAATAAAGGGATAATATCTATTTAAATTTTTTAATCTAAGATTATATAATTTTATTTAATTATTAGCGGGTCACAGGGCGGGTCAGGTCACTGGTGACAAGTACAATTTTGCGATCCATGCTCGTCCCATTTGGGGGGTAGTGGGGGTTAAATGAGTTTAGGTAAACATTGTCATCCCTTGCCTAAACCTATCTAGGAAGGAATAAGCTCGTAAAAATATCTTGGAGAAAGGGCTTAGAGTGAAAATAATTTATGTTAAAAATGTTGGGTAACCAATAGTTTAAAGTGACTTCTTAGATGAACAAAGGAAAGATAAAAACATTGGATTCAGTAGCTCTTAGATCAGGTTATTGTGAAATTTTACGAAATCTATTAGTATATCTCTGGAGTTTTCAGAACTAATATTTTTGTAGAAGGAATGAGCTTGAAAAACTATAATGTAGAAGGAATGAGCTTGGAGTGACAAAAATCTTATGTCAAAATGCTTAATAAAAAGGATATCCAATTGTTTAAAATGAGTTCTTAGATGAATGAAGGAAAAAAGAAATTATGAATGCAGTTATTGTGGAATTCTATGAATTAATTCGTATATCTTCTGGTGTTCTTAGAATCTGATGTTTTCATATAATTTCAGATTCAAATAAGCGCTATGAAGAGGAGACTGCCCAACTGAAGACTCTTGTTCAAGATCTTGAAAGTATTGTTCTCTTTGATTTTTCTGTTTGAAGGCCCTTTACTATCAATATATGTTCTTTAAGAATTCAGGAATCTTATTCTCATTCAACACATATCATATTGGATATTACGTACATTTGTTGGGTTTGTTTTTAGGAAGTTGGCATATGATGATGATGAATTTTTTAAAGACTGTTACCCTACTTCCATAGTTTCTAGTTTTTAATGTGGGTTCCTTTTATAATGGAAAAAAGTCCTGTCAATGAGAAAAAAACTGTTGGGAGTTGGGACTTATCCTTCTTTATTGCTATACACTTAAACGTGGCTAAAATGGCAATAGATGTAAATGACGCATTCTCAATTCAACTATATATTTTGCTCTTTTCTCCTAGTCTTTTACATGCTCCTGAAGATGTTTTAGATTTTCTTCTTAAATAATACATTCTTAGATTTATGTTTCAACATGTAGTTTTTTTGTAGTAATTTTATGCTTATGGTGCAGAAAAGAGCGTTCAGAGATTATCCGGTGAAGCTGAGGTATTGTTTTTTTTTTTTAAATAAGATGTTGTTTGCTATATATATTATATATATTCAACGTTACCTTTTACTTTATTTAACTCTGCCAATGCAATCAATTTCATCTGATTCATCCTTCCCACCCTCTTCAGGGGCCTGTAGCTGCTGTTGTGGTAATGGCTTGCAGTCGCCCAGACTATCTAGAGAGGACAATTTTATCTGTCCTGAAGTATGGTAGACTATATAGTCATTTATGTATCTGATGTCAGATGAACATGTTATATCTTCCTACCGGGCAGTTACTTCTTTGGTGTATAAATTGGTGTAATTGACTTATTTTTCAGATATCACTATGCAGTTGCATCAAAATTTCCTCTTTTTGTATCCCAGGTACCATGTCAGCTGTTTGTTATTTTATGCTATTACAGTGTGTTTACGGGATAGCTGTGACCCTCAGTGTGACAATATTCTTCTCGTTTGTAGGATGGAACAAATCCAGATGTTAAAAAATTGGCTTTGAGTTATAGTCAGATAACATACATGCAGGTTCTTTCAACTGATCCACCCCCTTCTTACTTATATTGTTCATGATGCTACTCTTGTTGCCAAGTTCATCATGTTATTTGGATCTGCATTTTTATTTTTGTAATTCTGGCAAACAATCCTTGTAGTTATATCGCAGAGCTCAGCATTGATTTATTAATCTTTGTTGAGCTTGCTTACATTACAGGCATTACTGCATGCCATCACAGACTAGTCGCTGCATATACATGCATAGATGATGAGAAAGCTATCCATGTGAAATCACAGAAATCCCATGTTCTGGCAACAACATTGATTTTAGGGAGGAAATTTGAAACTTTTCTTAGTGCTTGCTAGATCATGATAAACATGATAAGCAGCCATGGTATTGCTGACTATTATGCTTCTACTAATATGATTGAAATGATATGCAGCACCTGGATTTTGAACCAGTCCACACTGAAAGACCTGGGGAACTAATTGCATACTACAAGATTGCAAGTGCGTTTTTTTCTTCTTTATATTTTTTCTATCTTTTTGACTCCTTTTCCTAAACGACCCTCTTTTCAGGACACTACAAGTGGGCCTTGGATGAATTATTTTTGAAACATAACTTCAACCGAGTAATCATTTTGGAAGGTGATTTCTAAATGATATTTTCTGTTGAGTACTTAAATATTTTAGCTGTTGTGAAGTTGACTGCCAACCTTTCATGGACAGATGACATGGAGATTGCACCTGACTTTTTTGATTATTTTGAGGCCACATCCACTTTATTGGACAAGGATAAGTATGTCCTTTGTTAGATGTTCCTGTATGAATTTTTTTTGGACCTGACATTCTAACATTAGCCGGAAAAATTGCTATATTGGAAGGTCAATTATGGCGGTTTCTTCATGGAATGACAACGGTCAAGTTCAATTTGTGCTCGACCCTAGTAAGATCTTACATTTATTGTAATTTTGATCAATGCAATACCCAAATCCTCTGGAGAGCTCCTTTAGTCACACATAATTAAGAAGATGTTACGTCCTTGTAGAAGACATTCTTCGTGAAGCTGTTTGCTAATTTGTTTTGTAGAGGCACTCTACCGTTCAGATTTTTTTCCTGGACTTGGATGGATGTTGTCAAAGTTCATATGGGAGGAGCTATCACCAAAGTGGCCTAAAGCATATCCCACACTTTTTTTTCGTATTTTCGTAATTTCGTACTGCTGGTTTGGACATGTAGCTAGCCCCCATAACTAGTTACTAAAATATTTCCTTGACTCAACCATACTTATTGGGATGATTGGGTGAGGTTGAAGGATGTACACAAAGATCGTCAATTTATTCGTCCTGAGGTTTGCAGAACATACAATTTTGGTGAGCATGTATGTTAGATTTCAAATACTACTCTTGTAATCCTTTCCATGATGAATTCTAGTCCTGGACTAATCCAATTATTTTGATGCATATACTTCTGTTATTAGGATGATTGTCTTTTGTTGAACATTGTCCCTAATCAATGCTACCTAGCTGGATAACAGACTTCATTGCTGAACTAATCCTTGTGCATTTCTTTAGCATCCTTGCTAATTCTGTGGCTAATAATCACCTGGAGCAACTAAACATACGAAATTCAGAATTTTTTTTTCCATTATCAACAAAGAAAGCAGGAATTTGCATATTTGCAATATTATTGCACCAAACCAAAAGAGTAGCTTCTAATTTTCTTTTTGATTAACTCATGGCAAACTATTTACATGCGACATTAAACTTGCCTGTTAACACGTTGCACTCCACCTGACAAAGAAATCACTTTATTATGCAGTATATCTAAATAAGTAATCTTGCTGATAACAAAATGAATAATTGTATGCTTAGCAAATAAATGTCAATAATGTTATTACATCACTCATCTTAACTTTTTCCTTCAAGACCGCAAAATATGGCTCTAACTTTAGGGAGCGAGATGATGAAGTGGTTGTTATGTGTTATGATCTTCTAATTTCTTGCAAAAGTTTGTTCCAATGCCTTAAAGCATGATTGTTTTGTAAATTCAAAGGTCCTTTTGTTTACTTAGGTAAATTTTAACTTGCGTTAAAATTAATCTTGCAGATCATTTCACACACAATTTTCAACATTAATTTAACAATATTATAAATATTTTACAAATTTTAACAATTAAACTAATTGCATTTCATATCTTGTATAAATTTCAAAATAAAAAATAAATATCATGATTTTATTTACATCCTACACAATACAAATAAAATGAAATTTACAAATTTGGTTAAATTAACTAAACCAACAAATAGTGAAGAGCGACTAGGCCACTTTACCATTTTATCAACAACTATATTGCTGGCTTTCGATATCACATTTCTGCATTTGACTGGTTTTCTTCCAAATGTTTCTGTGTGCATCACATGTGTTTTCATAAGTGTTTGATAATTTTTTTGGTGATTTGTTTTGTTTTAGGGTTCCAGCATGGGACAATTCTTTAAACAATATCTAGAGCCTATCAAACTAAATGATGTCAATGTACGTGAAAAATGTACTGGTTGTCACTCCAAATTTTATTTCTTTTACTGACCGTATTCTATATGACTAGTAACCTTTAAATATCCTTTAAAGGTTGATTGGAAATCAATGAATCTGAGTTACTTGACGAAGGTAATACATTTTTAACTAGTTGTCTGGATGGATCTATCACTTTACAACTCTACTTTTGAAGTAACTCTGATTAATGTTGGTAGGGTGAATTTTTAAGGCACTTTGTGAAGCTTCTCATGGATGCAAAAGAAGTTCATGGATCCAATGTTGTGTCGAATGCTAAAAATGCAGAATACGATGTCAAGATTCTATATAGGGATCAGACAGATTTTGAAAGAATTGCTGGTAGATTTGGAATATTCGAGGAATGGAAGGCAAGCTCTTTATTTTATAACTTGATTTATATTGTAGTCCTTAATTTAGCACATTTCTATCAAATATTTGGAATATTTAGTTGAAGATGAGATTTATCTGTATGTCCTTAGAAGAAACAAAAATAAATTTTTTGATAGATAATTTCATACCAACCCATAATTCTTTCTAGATATCATTTTTGACCTCTATTTTTAAGTATATTAATCAGATCCATGTAATCTTTTAATCATTTCAAATTAGCCCCTTTCAGTTAAGAAGCGATAGATTTCTAGTACTTTAATCTTAATAAAGTTAGACTAACCTAATCAAAATTAATTTTTTCCCCAAACACTGCAACTTTCTTCACCCCACTTGAAAATTGCAGTGATGTGATTTCGAACCTGAGACTCCCTAGTACCCAAGCAATCTCCTTCCCCACTAGGCTAGGAGAAACACCACACCCAATATGCTATTTTTGTAGTTAATACACTTTAGGATTATTTATTTTTTTTGTTTTTTTAACCCTTGAACACCCCTAATTTCTCTCACCCCACTTTAAAATTACAGTAATGTGGTTTGAGCTGGAACCCTCGATACCTTGACAAGCTTCTTCCCCACTGAGCTAGAAGAGCACCACTACTTTAGGCTTTAGAATTTAGGATTTAAGTGTTTCGTGTTTTAGATGAGTTTAGGTTTAAAATTTAGGATTAATGTTTTAGTATTTATGATTTAGGTTTTGTATTTAGGATTAAGATTTAAAGTTAAAGGATTTAGGATTTAAGGTATTAGAACTCTTAAAAACATACCATCTCTTAAAATGATAAGTTAATTTTAAATGATTAGAAGATTATGAGGAGCTCTTATTTGATAAGAGTGCAATGAAAACAAAGAATTCATGTAGATGATCTCCCACCTAGTGGGATAAAGGCTTAGTTATTATTATTGTTGTTGTTGTTGTAGTAGAAGATTATGAGATTAAAAATATGAGGGTAAATATGATATTTAGAAAGATTTATAAGGTGGTTACAAAATTATTGCTTTTTTCATTGCGTTTTTAGTATAACTTTCATAAAGCTGAACATCACCACACATATCAAGTGATTACCGAGGTACTCACGTTATAATGTTGCATGCATATATATTCCATTCTAATGGAAATAAATTGCAGATACCTTGTAATCAATTTACTTTTGATTTTTCCTTTTCTACTTCACAATTTTATCATCACATCTTGAAATGCAAATTCGATAGTAATACTCTGATCATTGTTATGTAAATCTATGAACTCATAATGGATGTGTACATCTAGTAAATTACATCTAAACTTTTAGATGTGTTTGTTTGCAAAAAAAAAAATCATAATAATGACCTTGTGTGCTACAGACCCAAAAATAACAGATAAGGGATCAAAAAACAGTAATTTTTTAAATAGATCAGCAGATATGAGAAGCCTCAGCTGATTTAATAATTAAAAACCTCATTGATGGTATCAGCAGCCAGGGAATTCAGCAGAATCTGCTATCAAAATTATCGGATAAAGCAGCTGAAACTTCCTTTTTACAACAACCTTGGAAAGGCTCATAATATTTCATACTTCTTTATTTTTATGCATAATCCTGGAATTAGCTGCCCTAACTATGGTTTTGGTTTGCATATGTATACATTTAAAGTGTTCACACGTGCCCACTAATGAAGGTGTTCACGTGTTATATATTACACATTAAGGGTAACCTCGTTAAGGCTAACCGAAAATGATTACATCTTTTTCTTTAGATTTCTTTTTAATTTTCACAATTATTTGATGGGATTATCAATTTTAGAGGGTATTTTAATTCTACTGTGATGCTATGTCATGTTATTTGAAGTTATTTGGCTCAATGTTTGTTTTGATAATATTGTAAAAAGTTATGAAATTATCAATAGGTCTGTTTGTTTGTAAGGTTTAAATTTAACAAAGTTAAAATTAAACTTGGGTAAAGATATTTTTTTATTTAAAATTATAAATGATGTGAAATAAAATTAATTATTATGTTGAGATATGTGAAGGATATGATATAAAGTTAATTATTATGTTGTGATATGTGAAGGATGTGATATAAGCTATTTATTATTTTGGTAATGTGTGTATGATGTGAAATAAAGTTAATTTTTAATATTAAATTTTATGTGATATGATATGCCTGTTTAAAATTAAAACAGGTTAATTCTTAACTGCCAAACAAACAGGGTATAAGTGACATTTAAATGCCACCTCACTTAGCACTGTCATGTGGTATGGTCATGATTTTTCCATACACTCTTGCAATGACCCTAAAAGGCAAACAAAATAATTATTTCAAAGGTAAATTACTTTTAGGTTCACAGAAATTAATAGTCGTTGAACTTTAATTGTTATAATAATAACATTGAATTGGACCATGCAAAAACTAATTGATAGATAATATAGACATCTAGATAAATTGATATTTAAATAATACTAAGGTCAGGATTGCATTTAATGACATACTCAGTTAAATTGCGCAAAAGCTTGAGAAAAAAAATACAAAACAAACATTATCTAACTTACAAAAAAGAAAGTTTAGTTTCAAAAGAGAGAATTTCAAAAACATTTACAAGTATTGATGCTTCCTTTTCAGGATGGCATACCGAGGACAGCATATAAAGGAGTTGTCGTCATCAGACTCCAGTCATCGAAGCGGATCTTTCTTGTCGGTCCAGAATCTCTCAGGCAACTCGGTATAGAAGGCAAGACTCGAGAGAGTTAGACCTTGATAATGCTGCAGCAACTCCACTTTCTGATTGAATGCTGCATTAAGATCCCATTAAACAAGCTGACGAAGAACCTCGAATAGAATTCGCCAAATTTGAATTTTCTCATTTATTTTTGCCATTTTGGGATTGTTTATATAATTTTGTGCTGAGATTTTTTGATGTCAAACGATAATTAATAACTGGAAGGCTTCATCTACTGTAGTTAAATTCTGAACTAAATTTTCATTATCTGCAACAAGGCCGTAATCTTGTAGCTTTTCTGGTGATGTTTTTTTTTTCTACTGTCACAACATCAGTCAAGTCTCAATTTCAATCCAATAAGCAGCAGTATGAATTCTTCTTTTGATCACAGTAAAAGTGGGACCTTTTGGTAGCATTGAAATCAATTCATATGCATTATTTATATATATGGGAATACTTTTGCGTAAGTTTGAAATTAGTTCTTATCGAACCTCTCGAATTGATCCATGAAATGTCAAATTTGTGTGCAGAAATGAGAAATAAGTTTTGAGAGGTATCAATATTATGTGTTTAATGTTTGTTTTGTGCTGGTTTTAAATTGTCTTCAGTCTTTTTTTGAGTCTATAACATTGTTTCCATATAATGTAGGCCTGAATATGAGAAATTCTATGGTTCAAGAACCAACTATAGGGTTATATGCAAGTCGGAGTGGGAGTTTAGGGTTCCGGTGGGCTTACTCCAGTTGGCTGTCGCAGCCCCATATCAACTTGCGCTAAGTCCGAGTGGCAATCCTTGTGGAAGCGTCCGCCAGCTGTGCTAAAACTGTTCATCGCTAATCTGAGCACTGAATTTGGCTACAACAGAGTATCTCCTTCCTCTCCCTTTTCATATTTCCCTCTCCCCTCCTCCCTGGTAATGGCTACCTAGGCTGCGTTTGTTTGCGTCATCCGGCTTATTCAAACCGGTTGAGACGGCGTAACTCAACCGATGATGCCGTTATGTTCAGCGTCAAAGGGAAGGGGGGGGGGGGGGGGGGGGG
>JAEMOT010000563.1:104853-117115 GCA_019297695.1 Apostasia ramifera
TTATATTATTTTTATACAATTATTAATATTTTTTAAAAATTTTAAATAAATAATTTGATAGTATCGAACATATTTTCTAATCATTTATCTTGTTGCTGAGATTCAGAGCCTCGTTTGTTTGGAGTCAGATTTTTGGCCCAACACAAATTTTAACTGTAAAAAATAACTTTATTTCACATCTAATACAAATATGAATATTAGAATTTAAAGTATTTCACATTTTATACACTTTTTAATATTAAAATAATTTTTTTTTTCATTAAATTTAAAAAATAAAATATTTTTTTCTCTTGTCTAAAAAAAACTCCAATTAAATGAGGTAAACTACATGTGAATACCACGTGTCAAACTTTAGTTGGAAGTATCCCTGTTTTGCTGTTCCAACCAATTAGTCGATCGATTCTTTCAGAGTGGCTTCTAAAGAATCTCAGCTTCTTTCCACCAGGCGGCAGTCCGACCGACGAGGCGCCGACCGACGAGGACTCTCTCTCTCTCTCTCCACCTCCTTCAAAAGCTCAAAACCATCGTAGGCGACGCAGTTCACCAATCACCACTCGCAGTTCCTTACCGGCGAAGCGACGTTGGCAATTCGCAGCTGTTTCCATCGCTGTAACCCTAGATCCACCGTCTTTCCTCCCCTGTTCATGGACGCAGCAGCCGTTCTGCTCTCTCTTATTCTCTTACTCTCCGCGTCTCCATCCCTAGCTGATACCCTCGCTACAGATCCCCTCTCTCTCCTCGAACGCCAAGAGGCCCAGCTCCGCCGCCTTGAAGCCCTCGTTGAATCACTTTCGCAATCTGTATCCGCCCTAGAGTCCTCCCTCTCTTCACCACGATTTGTCGATCATTCCTCGCCGACGACTTCTGCGACGGAGACATCTTCCGGCGGCGATGCGGCTGTCGCGGTGACGAAGCACAGGCCGGGATGGTCGGAGCTGTTTCACTTCTTGGCTGCGGCGCGGCTGGGATCTGAGGCGCTGTGCGCCACCATTCTTCCTTACCAAGACCTTGACGGTCTTAGCAAGTACTTCGCCGTCGGCGACAATCGAGGTCGAGTTTACGTGTTCTCCTCTGCCGGTAATGTCCTGATAGAGCTCCCCACACATTCCGACTCTCCTGTAACTTCCATGCTCTCCTACCATTCTTTTCGCCGCAACGAGAGCATTCTCTTCACTGGCCACGCAGATGGCTCCATTGCCTCCCACCGCCTCTGGGAATCAGCCGCCAACGGTGAGGATTTGCTGACTCTAACTCTCGCCAGCTCCCGCTCCTTTGCCCGTGGATCTCGGGACCTAGAGTCGCCGCCAGTGCTGTCCCTTGAGGTCCACCAGGTCGGAAGGATTCGCTACGTCCTTGCCGCTGATGGCGGCGGTAGGATTAGAGTGTTCACCGAGAATGGTACTCTGTACGGGACGGCCATTGCTTCAAGCTGCCCACTGGCTTTCATGCGGCAGAGGCTTTTGTTCTTAACGGCGAGTGGAGCAGGGTCTCTGGATCTCCGATCGATGTCCGTGAAGGAAATTGAGTGTGATGGATTGAATGGTTCACTTGCAAAATCCTTCTCCTTTGATGGGTCAGAGAGATCAAAGGCATATGGGGTCACCAACGCCGGTGATCTGATTCATGTTGTTCTTCTTGGGGATGTCACCAATCTGAAGTGCAGGGTCCGAGCAATCAGGAAAGCTGAGATCGATGGACCTGTATCAATTCAAACAACCAAAGGCTATTTGCTAGCGGTGAATCAAGAGAAGTTATTTGTCTACAACGTTTCTTCCCAGTATTACGCTAGGATTGGAGCTCCTCGGCCTTTGTTTTTCACTTCTCTTCAGGAAATCAGATCTCTATTCTCAAACTCTGATATTTCGTCTGATGGTGTTGCCCTGGAGAAGCCATTGATTGCCACAGATCGTGAGAAACTTGTGATTTTAGGTCTCCATGGTGGATATGTTGGGATATACCGATCGAACTTTCCGGTGTTCAAGGTGGAAAGCAATGCAGTGGTATGGAGTGCTCCTGCTTTCCTTTTCATACTTCTTCTAATTGGGTCGTGGCAATTCTATGTGAAGAAGAAGGACTCACTGGGATGGACAGGAGAGGAAACATTCAACAACGCAACAGTCACTGCTCCAAACAGCAGTTTAGTTCCAGGCCCAAGTGAGAGGCCTTTTGTTGATGGCCCTAAAGCCTCAGAGTTGAGAGAACTGAGAGGAAGTGGACTGAGAAGTCAAAGTAGAAGGTATGTTTCCCCTACTCGTTATCCCGCTGGAGCTGGGGTGTCTTTTAGGCCTCCTTCCGGCGATCCTGGCTTTAGAGCTCCGGCAGATTTGAAATACAGGGGGCACAACCTAGACTCAGCTGGTTTTCCTAAAAGGCGAGAACCATTGTTTCAAAATTCTCCGCTTGTAGGAGACAACGACAATTGAGTTATGTTTTCTTTGCATCAATCAATTAGAGGTGAGCTTTCATAGAATCAATGTGATTTTAATGCATTCCGTTGTAGCTGTGAAAACCTTTTCTGAAATAAAGCATCTGGCTGAACGATAACTCTTGGTAGCTTGTATTCTTATTAGTATCTTAGCATTATTACCGTATATCTATTACTTAAACAATATAGTTATATATATATATATTTTTTGCTGATATTTATTTTACTCATTGGTGTTAACCATAATATTGGAATGAGTTGCTTTCTTACTCTAAAACTATCAAACAATACCAGCAAATTTGGAAATTGGCTGACATTCTTGTTTAAAAGGATTATAATGTAGTCTATATATCTTTGATTTACTAGCTGACTCTGATGTGATTGACTGCTATCAAAGAGCAGATGATCTGGGTACAATTAATGTTTTACTATGAATGAAATATGGTATTTATTATCCTTTTAATCTTTGAAGCTTGTGGCCTTTTTTTTTTACCATTTTTTAATACTACAGCATTGGGCTAATCTTAACCATTCATATGGCAAATGTGTGATAGTGGATTATGAAGCACCGATATTTCATGAAGCTAATGTATCCGTATTGTATCCGTATCAGATACTGATACGACCCGATATTCGACCGATACGTATCTGATACGCTATATTGTGGATCAATTTTTATTTTTATTTTTTAAAAATTTGATATTTATTCGATACTTTCCCGATATTTATCTAATATTTTCAGATATTTCTAATCAGAGGAAGAAATATTAAGACAGTAGGTTCAGTGTACACAATAAAAAATAAAAAAAATATTTTATATATAAAGCACAATTTATGCATATATTTGGACGTTAAAATTGAGATAGATATATTAGGTTACACAATTGGGATCGCAATAAATTTTACGTACGCTAGTATTTCGACAATAAAAAAAGATTTGGTATCCGCAAGCAGCTGCGCCATCTACTTTAGCTAATTTGTTTTGTGCTCTTACAGATACTAATGACATTTCTACTTTTTTTATTTTAACTGATATTGTCTTTGCTTTTTTTAGATGTTGATTACATTTTTTATCTTAATCAGGCTCATATTATAAAAAAGAATAAGACTTTTCATTTTATCTATTTATTTAATCAAAAATTTGATGAGAGAGAGAGAATATATATATATATACTTTAATTAGGTCAGTATATCTTGATTTATGTTTCAGCATTTGTATTATTAATTGTATCATATTTTTTTATCAAAAAAATTGTATTATGTTTGTATCAAGCTAATCGATTTGAATTAAATAAATTGAAAATGAAACTAATCTGCTGATATATATTTAAACTCTTATTTCATGTTAATAATCTGATAGGTTGGGAATTAATTAAATAAATTTTATGATATTATTTTAAATTTTAAATTTTTTAAAATTTAATAGTTGGAAGATATTTTTTATTTTTTTAAGTTAAATTATTCGTAATATTATTTTAAATGATATAAAAAATATTTTAAAAAATATAGTTAATTTATAATAACAATTTACGTAAGTTATTTTCATCTATTATAGAATTACACTTTAAATATGAGAATATAACATATTATACACTCATATAACGACTGTATTCTGACGTATTTGTATTCTATTTATTTTAAGTTTTTAATATTATCGTATCTATATCGTATCGTATTCATATCGCCGTATCATACTCATGCTTCGTAAACAATGAAATTTCACTAAACTCTATACTCTTTCAGTCGAGGTCAGTTGATCCCCAAACAATACACTAACATTGGCATGTGTGCCATGAGGCATTGCATCCTTCGTGCCACGGCCAAATCCATCTCATGCCAGTGGGTTATCTATCATGTATCTTGAAGAATCTCCCAAGCATGAGTTTGTTTGCAATAGGATTTTCATCAGGATCGAGTCATGCACCTTGATATATGCACTCTTATCGATCGCATCCATTTCAACCAAAGGTGGTCCGACAATCTGATACTTTATGCTCGGAATGAAAGTGCTGTGATGCACTTTTGATCGAAGGTTCCCCAATTTGTCGTGCAGGAGCACAGACACTCGTTGCACGTCTTAGCATTTAGCTGGCTAATACATCTCAATGCTCCGGTAGCCTAAGAGCCTGTTTGGTGCGAGTACCAAAATCAGGACTAAAATAATACTAGTTTAAAAAAAAACAATAATAATATTTAAATAATTTTTTAATTATTCTACATAAGTTTTAATATAAAAAAATATTATTTTATTTCACATACTCAATAATTTTTAATAAAAATATCTACTTTATTTCACATCCTAGACCAAAATATTCGAAATAAAGTTAATTTTTTTTATTGAAAATTATTAAGTATGTGAAGTAAAATAATATTTTTTTATATTAGAATTTGTGTAGAATGATTAAAAAAATTTATTTATTATTATTATTGTTATTTTTTAAATTAGTACTATTTTGGTCCTGATTTTGATCCTCGTGCCAAATAGGGCCAGCAATATTTATTTATAATTTGAATTGTTACATTTGGACACTTTGGGACGGTCAACTTATACATTCTAGTTTGTGTCCCAAGTTCACTCTTTAGTGCTTACTTTAGGCTAAAAGACCTCATCTCCTGAATGCCAAGAAAGGGACCTCGTATCCTTAATACTGAAGATAGGGATCTTGTCCACTCGATGCTGAAGACCCGACCATGTTTCATCGAACCTTAACTTAGATGTCAAGGTCACAATCGAATCTAATTTTAGACTACACAATGACACTATGGCCTCGTTGAGTTCGAATCTTTTTTAAAAGAAGAAAAAATAATATTTTATTTTTTAAATTTGATGTGAGATAAAATTTATTTTAATATTAAAAAGTGTGAAAATATGAAATATTTTTAATTTTAATATTCATATTTGTGTTGGATGTGAAGTAAAGTTACTTTTTATAGTTGAAATTTGTGTTGACAAAAAATTTACCTCGAACCAAACGAGGCCTATGTTCCTAAATGCCTCTTAATGTGAGACAGAAAATGCAAATATTATTTAGTTTATAATCAATAATTAATTGTTAAATTATTTTAATTAAGCGTAAAAATATTTTTTAAATAAATTATATGACATATAAGATTTATAAATCCCACAAATTTTAATTATTTTAGAACCAGATTTAAATTAGATTGATGATAAATAAAAAATTATCAATTAGAATAGGGCGGTTATTTTAATTTCAATAAATTAGATTCGAGATTCAGAAATTTAAACAAATATCTCGAAACAAAATTCAACAGTAATTTTTTTCAAATTTAAGTTTATGGTTACATAGCTAAACCAAATAATCAAACAGAACAAATAATTTTATTGAAATCAAATAATCACTGATTAGTTGAATTCGATGAGAAATTATATCGATGAGGGCAGTAGAAGTCCGACATGAGGTCGACGGGCTCAAACGCAATGATATCGCCATAGGAGGTGCTACACTCAAGAATGATGAACAGCAAGAAGCGAAGCCGAAGCGTTGCTAACAGAGCTAAGGAGTGGCTGGCAGAGCAGGCAAGCAGAGGTATTGAGAAGCGGTGGAGGAAAAGCTCAAGTGGCCGCACAAGTCGCAAGTGAGCATGCACATGCGCAAACCTGCGCGCGAGCTCGCAGGTGCACTTGCGTTCCTGCGGAGGTTGTTTGCGGTGCTTGTAGGCGCGGCTCCCAGGCCCATGCAGGTGCGCCTTTTGCTGTCGTCTACAGATGCTACTCATGGCACCTGTGGGCGTCGCTACGCAGGCTCACGTGTGCTCTAACTACTGGCATAAGTGCACGTCGGAGGTGGGAAAGTTTCAGCGCGTGCAAAGTGCTAGAGGTGAGTGCTTAGAGATGATCCAGAGAGAGAGCAAAAGATAGAGGAGATTTTCTTTTTTTAATAACTGTGGATAACTAGGCTATTTGAGGATTCTCACCAAAAGCTAACTTACCCTTTCTTTCATTGAAATATTGACTCTTTAACTAGGATGTAGGCACTCAGTAAACTCTAAACTCATTTCATTAATCAATAACAACCCTCTAATATAATGCTAGGCGACTTTTTTATATAGAGATTAGATGATGAAATTTAAAAATATAATACTGAATGCTAAAAATAAAATACAGAATAAATCTAAATAAATATGAAATTAATTCTATTATAATAAAATAAAATTTGCTCCAAATGTGATGAATTTTCAAGTATTTTAAATTTGCTTTAAATCAAATCAAATCAAATATGGATAAAGCTAAATAGAAATATCCAATTACTCTAATTAATTTGAATTTGATTTTTAATTTAGCACGTGATATCATCTTAGCCGTCGGATTTAATGTTGATCCATGTCCCCACTAATTCTCTCCGAGTGGGAGGAACTCGATCCTATTGAGTATGGGTTAGGCAATCATATGTCTTCGGTTTGATCAGATCAGTTGTAGCCTCCTAGTCTTCTGAGAAAGGTAAAAATCTTTACCAAACCAAATATCACTAATAATCAAATTCAAATAAAATTATTTGCTCAACAAAGATTAATTCGATCAGCTCTAAAATTGATATAAAGGTGCATTTTGATTGTGGACACTTGTGAGTAAAGTTATCACTTAAAGGAAACGAAAGGCTAAGGCCTCACTAAGATTTACTATGTTATGATAACTACCAGATTTGAAATATTAAAAATCTTGACTTTCTCATGATCTATGGATAAAATTCAAATTTATTCATTAGACCCAATTTAATAAAAATTCTAAAATAAATTAAATTGAAGATTTATTTATCTTAATTTTCATAAAAATATTTAAAAAATTTAATGCACTTAATTGACTCACCATTATTTTTATTGATTTTATTTAATTTATAATATAGTAACTGAAGGGACTGATATATACAATGAATTAAAAAAAAATACAGATGATTCTCTGGCCTCATTTGTTTCAAGATTTTTTTTAGTTCAATCCAAATTTCAACTGTAAAAGCTAACTTTATTACACTTCTAATACAGATACAAATCTTAGAATCAATTTTATTTCACATCTTATACACTTTTTAATATTAAAATATAGTTCTTTGATATTAAATTTAAAAAATAAATTAGTATTTTGCTATTATCTAAAAAAAAACTTAAACCAAATGAGGCTTATATTAAAAAAAAATCAGATTCATGCAAACTCAACTCATAATCCTGCTAGTGCCGATGGATGACTCAGTAATTTTTCGTTATATTAATGTAAAAATAATAATAACAAATAATCTAAAATCAAATAATTTTGCTAGAATAGTTATAATTATCACAACTCTTACTAAAAGAAAAAGTAAATATTAATTCTTACATTAAAGGATCATAACTAATTAATCATATAACATTTGATAATGAATAATTAAGCTGATTCGAGTCTGTTTCGATTTACTTAAACAATAGAACCGAGAATTGATCCAAACTGATTAATTCTAGTAAATTTAGAATTGGACTCAAACCGAATCAAATTGATTGATTTAATTCGGTCTTGGGTCAGATTTTGATTCTTCGAATTTATTTGCACACATGTAAGCAAGGTTTTGAAACCCAGACCAGCTTCAGAACCGGTAGACTGAAAGGTTCAAGGTTTAGTGGTCGAACCGGGGTTGAACCGGGATGAAGTAAAAATTTAAAAAAACTAATAAAATATAATATAAATATAGTTAAGATATATATTATTCACACATTAATACAATAATTAAACATAAAATTAATGTTTAATAATTGAATTTAACAAATAATATCTTATGTCAATAACCCAGAAAATAATTTCAAGCAAATCGAAATAACAATAACCCAATAAAATATTCACAAATCACAAATTGAGTATAATATTTAGCACATCATTAAACAAATAGTATATTTTGTCAATATTAAAATACTAAATTATTTTATCATTTGATATCTAAAATACTAAATCATTTCGAGAGAATGAGGGCTGGATAGGAGAGTGCGAGGCAAGGGGAATCGCGAGTTCGTGACTGTCATGCGAGTAGAGGCCGCAGAACGGAGGCTAAGTTAGGGACCTACGGTTTAGGAATTGTTTTTTTTTATTTTAAACTCAACCGGTCCAACCGTACTGGTTCACCGGTTGATCGGTTGAACCACAGTTTAGACCGATTTTGACCTATTTTAAGCAGATTCGATTATAAAATTAAATCGGACCGATTGGCTGACCGGTTCACAGTTCGACTGGTTGAACCGGCCGGTCCGGTCCGATTTTTAAAACCTTGCCTGTGTAAGTGTAGAAATGGAATTTACATAATGCAGGACTTTTGCATGAAATCTCCCAACTTAAACTACCGCGAATGTTTTATGTTGCTTAGCTTAACCAGAGGAAAAAATAAAGTTAGTGAATTATATTAAAAATTATGTTAGATGTTAAATAAAGTGATTATTTAATATTGTAATTTATGTGAGATAAAAATATATAATAATTTTTTTATTTTTTTTAAATAAAATAAAAAATGTTTAGTTAGTTATGTGGTTATTTTAGTCTTGGCTATAAAGTTTCATCAATTCGAACAAACATGCTAGTAAGCTGTTGGAATAAAATTATTGATGGCAAAAATGATCATGATAGTGAATGTGAATGAGTTTGTAAATTCCTGTGGCACCTTTCTCAAGATTTAAATATTTTTTACATTTAAATATTAAATTTTTAAGTAAATTTAATTATAATAATATTAAATTAAATAATTATTTTTTAAAAATAATATAACAGATAATATTGCATTATACTATTCTTTTAGTTAATTGATGATTAAAAATGTCACCCTAATGTGTAGAACTTATACTTCTCTGTAAATTTTGGGGATAATTTTTAATTTTACATATTTAATATTTAATATATCACTTAAATTTGGCCATTAATATCAAAAATATTGTATTCTAAATAGTTTGTTATTTCTATAAATATATATGTATTTACGTAATATTTATTTCAAAAATAATACACATATATATGTGTTACATTTAGATCTGGCGCAGATCTAGATATAACAATATATATTTATTATATAAAACATAGTATTATTTGAAAGCTTTATATACTATTACATGCCTTTTAAAAAAATTATATTTTCATAATACTATGTCTTAATACACGAATTTTATTAAGCTTCCAACTCCGTGGGATGAAATTTATTTTAATAAGCTCCCAATGACTCAATATGACCATTGGACACAAATTTATTTTAATAAGCTTCCAATTCCGTGGGATGAAAAATGTAAAAAAGAATACACGAATTTTATTAATAAAGTAATAAATGAAGATATTATTTATTTAAAATTTGATACGTTGGCCCTTCGGGTTAAATGCACAATGAATTTATTCATTGAATATTGTCGCGAACAGAAATTACGTAAATTCTTTTACAAAGATAAAACAAAAGCACGACATAACAATGTTGCATTAATGTTTTGCCCACATATAAATTTGGCATTCTTCTCTTCCGCAGCAAGCGTGGTGGACCGTATTCCAAACCTTATTACAAAAAACATTACAAATCTCGATCACAAAATTATAACACCAAACCCCGAATTCGAAAACCTTATAAACCCTTCAAACGATTTCATTTACGCTATAAACCCCAACAACTTAAATCAAAAAATAAATATTTTAAATGAAAACCATACCTGTCAAAGAAAAATTGTAAATATTTTAAATGTGGTGAAACCGGCCATTTTGCTAATAATCGTAAAAAAGATATTAAAATTATTGAAGAAACATATTTTCAATTAATAACTGAATATTATGATATTATCCCAGGAACTGATATTAATACCTTAACTGATATAGATTATGAAATTTTTTCAATAGATGATATTGAAATAGACCAACTCAATATCTATGTCAAATAGTTTTGAAACAGAAAAGATGGAGAAATAAATTTTATATATATGCTACATGAAGAATCTGATATAAAAAATGAAAACATAAAAAAAATAATAACTACTTCAGCTGAAACACATAATGAACAATTTATTTTTGATAACAATCTTTTAAAAAAATAATTAAATTAAAAAATAACACTAAAGGTAAAGACATATATAAAGAAAAATTTAGATTACAATTAACAAAAAAATTAATACATTTTATTGAATACTTTGAGGGTAATACTGATAGTTCTGATGAACCTAATGCCATAACACAATTACAAATTATAACGAAAAATAAAATTAACGAAATATTGCATAAAGTTAAAAATGCAGAAAGAATAAAATATTTACATTTAGGATGTATTCAAATAACAATCAAAGCAAATTTTAGAGCAGGATTAGATTCCCCTATCACTTTAATAGTTTCTGATAATAGGTTGATTACTACAGAACAATCTCTTATAGGTGTTATATAATCCAATCTATTATATCAGGTACTTAATTTTAAAATATTCTCAAACTTTTCTATAAGTTTAAAAGATGAAAATCTTGATCAAAGTTTAATAATTTTTCATAAACTAGAAAATATACCTATGTTACAAGGTAGCAAACCATTAACTTTTACGTGGAGATTATTAGGTCACTTTTCTGAAACTAATAATGTAGAAATTAAAACTCTTCCTTCTGATATAAGATTGGATGATTTGCATAATCAATATTCAGCAATAATTTATCCTAAATAATTAACTAATAATGATATTCAGTTACCTGTTGAATAGAATTTAAATTTAGAAGAATTAAGAAAATAACAATTAAATAAAAAATCACCTATAAATCAATTATATCTTACTGAAGGAAGATTATCAATTGGTTATCCCAAACCAAATAAAGAATTAACTTTATCAAAACCTAAATTACAAATTAAGGATCTACATCAAGATGAAAATAAAATTTCTCCAAACATTCCCAGTACTTCAATAAGTACAAAAACTGCTACAAAATTAGATTTAAGCATTATCCAAGTGTTAATTGGTTTTAATGAAACTACGGTTTCTGCAAAAGCCTTAATTGATACAGCACATCTTTATCTCATATTAAATCCGATCTAATAAAAAATAATATTTCTTTAGCAGAAAAGAAAAAATATTATATATTTGATAAAATAATTCAAGAATTAAAATACAAAGCAAATATAGACAGTCTAATAGTAATTGATATATTTAATAACCTTTATAAATTATAATATGACCTAATTTATAGTGACGACAGAAATATCTTTGATATGCTTATTGGTCAGGATATACTCAAAAAATATTATCCCTTAAATATTAATCATGAGACTATTCAAATGAAAATTCAAGGTAAATTAATCAATATTAAACGAATTGATGAATATAACCTATATAGTATAAATGTTCTATCTACTACTAAAGAAAAAATTCTTATAATAAAATTGGATCATACAGCTAAATACCCAGTTGAAATATCAATAGGCTATGAATTTTATTCCTTTGAAGATATATTGATATAGCCAAATACAACGGTAAAAATTAGAACAATAATTAGTGTAAAAATAGCTAATGGATACTATGAATTAATAAAAAGAAAAAATGGTTAAATTTTTAATAATAATATGACTATTACTGAAGGAATTATTAGATCAGATTATACAGGAGAAATAAAAGCTGTAATAATCAATAATGAACAAAATACAATGATAAGAATTAAAAAAAAATATAAATTATTTGATTTAATAATATTTCCTATCACTAAATTAGAACTTGATTATGAATCTTCATGACATCAATAAATATTTAAATAAAATATGTATTAAAATAAATTTTTCTGGATATAAACCATTTCATATTTATGCTATCATAGATATGAAATTATCATATCAACCAATATACTATTTACAATTATCATATCTCTCAAATTGGCTCT
>JAEMOT010000564.1:0-37364 GCA_019297695.1 Apostasia ramifera
CGTCACCCCTTTGCGCGCCGCCGTCTCCCGGAACTCTCTTTCTTTGGTGTTTCTTGGGATCCCACATTCCTACGTCAACAATAACATTGAGACAACAACGAACTAAACGCTCCTGTAATGTAATCTAGATGTCATGACATTTAAATATCATTTTTTGACTAATAATTTTATGATACAATAGAAAATTATTTATAAACATCATTAAATCAAATAATTATTTTCTCTAAATAATATAATATAATATCAAGATAACATTGAATCAAACACTCCCTTAGAACGAAATAGAGTATCGACAGAAGCCTGAAGAGAATATAATAGAGTACTTGAAATTGTTTTTTCATTCTTAGCAATAGCTCATTAGCTTGGTTCCTTTTATAGAGAAAATTTAAGGATGAATATATAATTCTTTTTTATTATAATAATTTATTTTTAGGTAAATTGCATTCTTAAAGATGTGGAAGTATTACAAATTGGTTACAATCTTGGCAAATTTCAGTTAGAATGTCTTATGTTCTTGAAAAGGAAATCATTTGGTCCGAAATAAGACATAATTATTAATTTATTATTATTTTTATGATTATTCTCAGTGATTAACTTTTTATTATTTAAAAATATAATTTTAAAATAATAATATTTATATTTTGTAGCTTAAAACGATTAAAGTAGGGAAAATAAATTTAAATTTTTTATTAAAATTTTGAAGAATAACGAGGATAAAGACATATACTAGTTATTTAAAATATATAAATGGCTCAAATTAGGAAAAAAAAAATTAATTTTATATTTTTTATTAGAAAAGGCCAGCGACAAAAAGTGAGATTTCAAAAGAAAAATTAAAAGTGCAACTTTTTTATAATCTCGGTGACTAAAATTGAGATTTTAAAAAAATTAAGAATAATTTGTAATACCCTCCGAAACTTGCTTTGTTTGGTTGGAGTTTTTTTTCGGACAGGAGAAAAAATAATTTTATTTTTTAAGTTTAATAAGAAAAAAATTTATTTTAATAATAGAAAGTATGTAAAATGTAAAATACTTTGAATTTTAATATTCGTATTTGTGTTGAATGCGAAATAAAATTGATTTTATAATTAAAATTTATGTTAAGTAAAAAAATTACCTCGAACCAAACGAGGCCTAAAGCTCAGATATACTTTACCCTACTCTCTAATACACTATATATAGCATTTCAAAGAATAATGCTATGCACTTTTCATAACTAACCCAACTAGAATTTTTAGACGTTGACTTTATCTATTAATTAAGAGAATAATAAATTGTACTATTTTTTTAATACCCAAAAATCTTTAATTAAATCCTAATTTTAGGAACATTATATATTGTTCTTTAATTTACTTGTGCTGGTAATGATCATGGTGCATTACACAATATTGGAGTCGAGTCCAAGCACACAGCTCCAATAACAAAAAATATTATGCATTTTTCTATAATAAAAAATATTAGCATGCTCAATAGCAGATCAATAAATTGATCGATTATAATTTTATCTAACTAGCAGGTAGAATTTTATCTATTGGATAGTCAGTGAATTAAAATTTTTAAATTATAATTAATTAATTTTATTAATTAATTATTTAAAATATGCAGCAAAATTAATTTAATTAAATTTTAAAAATATCAAACTTTCTAAAAATATTTTTTATTAATATTCTATATTTTATACTATATATATATATATGTATTTAAATATTAAAAATCAACATCATATATAAATCTTAATTTTAAAAAATAGCTCTTTCCCAACCTGTATATAATTTAATAAAAATAATAATATTAAAATAATTTTATCAATTTTTATCTCAATAAAAAAATACTTCAAACATGTTTGAAACATATTTCAGCCAAATGAAAAGTTCATTTAGTTCGTATCTTAAAAAATATTTTATCATGATTTTATTAATATTTTAAATTTATTACAATATTTTTAATATTAAAATTTTACTTTATTTCACGTCCAACGTACCTTCACAATTTACACCATGATCATCACCAGCACGATCATCACAAGCACAATCAAAAATAAATTAATATATTTTTTTTTCTGATCAAAAATAAACTTAAAATCAAACTTGGTCTAATATTATGCGATTCCATTATTGCCTCTAAACACCATGATCATCACCAGCACGAGGCTCCTGGCCTTCTGCGTTCTGATCGTCCGTTTCTTCTCTGTGTACCAGCTCTGCCTCTATAATCACAAAATTATTTGTACCCCTAAAACGGCACGCAGCGAAACAGTTACGTACCGCCCGAAACGCCGATCCGATAATCAAAATTATCCTATAAACCGGTACGAGGATGAAGGACCGAAACGCCGATCCGATAATCAAAATTATCCTATAAACCGGTACGAGGATGAAGGACGGAAGCATGCGCCTCAGAGGCCCCCCAAATGAGTCCAACAGATACCGATCCTCCTGCAAGTACGACCACGCCGGAATCCCGATCGGAGCCGAGCAGCTCACCGACAGAAGCAGCACCGCGAGCCACCGGTTCCAGGCATCGAAGGCGACAAAAGCTCCGGAGCCGAAGGCCACGAGCAGCAGGCTGAGCGCCGCCTGCACGGCGAGCATGGACCGCCGGACTTTGATCCGGAGGAAGTAGCGGTCGGTGAGGCCTCCAGCGAAGATGAGGTTGAAGGCGGCAAAGATGGCCAGGATGGCGGAGAGGGCGTCGGCGATGATGAAGACTTTGAGGAGCAAACGGGCGGGGCCGGTGTGGCAGCCGACGCCGCAGCTGTTGTAGAGGGAGGTGACGGAGAAGGCGGCGCTGAAGGCGACGCCGACGATGAGGGTGGCGACGACGGAGGAGCTGCTGGCGAGGGCTTTGACTCGCTCGGGGATCTTGCTGAGGATCTGGCTCTCGAAGAAGGCGATATCCATGTGGAGGCCCTGAAGCCTCACGGTTCCGGGGAGGCTTCGTACGTCGCCGAGATATATGCCGAATGTGGTGTTCATGGATAGCTGATAAATAAAATTTAATTATTTAATTTGATGATATATTTAAATAATAATAATAATAATAATAATGTAAAATTTATAAAATTATTATTATGACAACTAGATAGCGCCCTACGTTAGGTGAGAACTGACTATCAAAATAAATAAATAAATAAATAAAATTGAATTAATTTTATTATTAATTTTTAATATATATAATAAAGAGATAGTATAAATATTTAAATAATAATGAATTAACAAATATTTAAGCAAGCTAATATTTAGTTATTTCAATATTAAAATTTATCTAAAATATAAAATATCAAAATATAGTTTTTTTATCAAAAAAATGCGTGACACATCAAATTAACATCTATTGAAAAATGATAAAAAAAAATTATATATGTATATATATGCATATGTACATATATATATATATATATATATATATATTATATATGAATAGAGAAAAAAGAAGGGGAAAAGAAAAATGATAAATACTACTGAATAAAAATTCTATGCTTATTTTATTTACAATGATCAGTTGGTTTAACTTTAGGTTCTGTTTAGTTGGGGTCAGATCATGATCAAAATGAACTTTAATTATTTTATTAAAAAATAATAATAATAAATTACGTATAAATCTTGTTTGATTTGATAGTTAAATTTTAAATAAGAGAAAAAAAAATTATTTAATAAATTTAATAGAAAAAAAATTAATTTAATATTAAAAAATATGTAAAATATGAAATAAAAATATATTTATATTAAATGTAAAATAAATTTGATGTTTATAGTTAAAATTTGTGTTGGCTGAAAAAAGCCTCAACCAAACAAACATTTACAATGGAGTTTTTTTTAATGAATAATTTCTCCCTTTAATAGCTAGACTCTAGCTATATCTTTCTATATGGCAATCAAATCAAATTTTATATCTTCACTAAATAAGGGAAAATTACTCATAAGTTCTTATAATTTGCTTATAATTACACTTTTTACCTATAATTACACATTGGTATACTTTTTTGAAAACTTTTGCTTAGATTTCTAATATTTTTTAAATTTTCATGTAAGTCCTTAATATTTTTGAAACATTTCACATAAGATTTTTAATATTTTTGAAATTCTTGGTCACTTAACTAGTTCTTATTATTTTTTGAAATCCTTCACTTAGATCTCAAATATTTTTTAAAGTTGTTCACTTAGGTTCCTAGAATTTAAAAAAAGATCTAAAAGTAAAGCAAAATAGAAAACTAACAAATTTCTAATTTTTAATTATAGATTTAAGCGAAAATTTTAAAAATATATATATCAAAATTTAATTATAGATAAATTATAAAAACCTATTTGTAACTTTTCCAACAAGTAAGATCGAAAGTGGTATCACGAATGGATATTATTGTCATTAGTTTAACTTGATGACAGAATTAGGCTCCTGACTTATATTTGTATTAAAATATTTGCATTAATTACCTTTCAATTCTTTCTTGTCTAAGCTGTCTTGCTCTTGATTCAGAAGTACTCTCTCTTTAAAGACTTATCTTCTTTTCCCCCTCTACACCTCCTACATTCTTCCAACTATACATATTTATACCCTTCAAATGATGGGGAGGAGGAACATCAAACTAGGAGAGACAATAGGGAAGGGGGTTGGCAATGAGAATGCAGTTTGTGTTGGTAATTTCACTCGATACTCTACAGTTCTAACCTATGAAGCATAGACACTTCAAACAGCCACATCGTGTCCGTGTCGGACACACGAACACTCGTGGACACACGAGAACACGCGAGAACACCGTGTCGAACACGCCACGTGGCGTGTCCTAATAAAATAATATTAAAAAAATTAAAGAACATATATTGGACACTCGAGGACATCGTGTCGGACACACCACATGGCGTGTCCTAATAAAATAATATTAAAAAAATTAAAGGACACTTATTGGACACACAAGGACACTTTAGAACACCTTAGGACATATTAGTTTTATATCCTTACAATAAAAATTATAATTTCTTTTAAACATGATCTTAAGTTTTGAAAAATTATAATTTAATCTTATGATCTCTCCTAGTATTGACCATAAGTTCTAATTACTTACAATAAAAATTATAATTTTTTCTCCAATTTCTCTTAGTCTTAATGTTAGCTTCTAACTTCTTAATCATAATAAAAACTATAATTTAATCTCCCAATTTCTCTTAACCAGTTAGCTTTAAATTCTTTTTTCTTGTAATAAAATTATAATTTGATTTCCCAATTTCTCATAATATTCACCTTAAGTCCTAACTCCTTATACAATAAATTACAATTTGATCACATGCTTTTTCAGTTTTAATCTAAATATATTTTTCTAATGTATTTATAATAATAATAATTACTGATTTAAAAAATAATAATGCTCAATAAAACTAGATAAATATATATATTAATATTATATATAATATGAAATAATTGTTTGTTTGTTTTTTGAGAAAATTATAAATAAATGTTACCTTCTCCTTCCGGTCAACCTGCTGAATGAACTGGAAGCAGTCGAGGCCCTCATAGTTCCTGACGGTCCTGTCCACAAGCGGGTGGCGGGAGAGAATCTTGATCATCCACTTGGCACGCCATCGATGCGCCACGTGCAGGGGAGTATTGCCGTAGATATCCTGCTCATTGATCACCGCCTCATCGAAGTTGCGAAGAATATACTGCACGATCTCGAATCTTCCGTTCCTGACGGCCACATGCAGCGAGTTCCTTCCCTTGTCGGTGGCCGCGCGGCAGGCCTCGGGGCAGAGGTCGTGGATGCGCTCGAAGGAATGGAGGAAGCCCAGGGCTGCCGCCACGTGGACAGGCGAGAGGCCGTCCTTGTTCAGGGAGAACGCCACGTCGGCGTCCGTTCTGACCAGCTGCTCGACCAGGCGAGGGTCTTCCATGCACACGGCGAGATGCAGGGGGGTGTCGCCGTTGATGTCCATGGATTTTATGAGGTTGGGCCTCTGATCTACCAGCAGCAAACAAAGATCTTGGAGCAGAATAAGTGATTTCAGTTAATGTTCGTTAATTTAGTTTGTGTTGCTGACTGCAGAAAGTGTTGGAATTGAAAGATATATAGATTTCAGTTAACGTTCGTTAATTTAGTTTGTACATAATGTGTTGCTTATGAGTTATAACTGCAGAAAGTGTTGGAAAAGATATACTAAATTGTTTTGAACTTGTAAGTTAGTTATTGTTAAATCTTCTGCCCAAAAAAAAAAAAAGTTATTGTTAAATCAAAAAACTCACATGACCATGCACGTGGTCAGTTATCGAAGGATAAGCACGCGGGACCATTTACAATTGTTTTTGACCGAATCCTACCTCGACAGAGGCTATATATCAACTACTAAGGCTTTCAAGCAATTAATGAGATTTAAAACCAGACGTAGATCTTAATCAACTTCAAACCTTTGATAGGATCTCAACTGTAATGTCACATATTCATGACAACATTCGACAATTACATGTGACCTCAACAATATATAAAAACATATATGCACACCCAATGGTCATCGATTACTTGCGATAGTACTGATAATCACGATCCTCCACAATACTATTGATCAGGGAGATTTGACTCCGATGAAGATTGGGGAGGGATCTTACACAAAGAAGTCCCATGTGTGGAGACGGGCCCTACAAAAAAATGAGGTAAACTAGAAAAGGCAAACCAGGCAATGCACACAATTAAATTTCGGTGTTTTGAAGGAATTGACTTCTATATAATTAAGCAAAAGGCTATTACAGGGATAGATTACAAAGTAGAGGAGAATCTCTCTAGGTATAATAGAAAGCATAATGTGAATACTCATAATCTCCACACTTCAAATCTTTGTGGAAGAAGACTCTCTAAGAGCTTCTGGACCGCCTGGTTTAACTGCACTGATTGGACAGTTGAGAGGTTTGATTTTGTTTTTGAGTGGTTCAGGACAGTTTTGTATTAAGTGTAACTTTGGAACTCAAATTATTTTGATGCCTGATTCATATTCGATCCAATTTTTAAAACAAACATGTAACCCCACCATGTTGGGAACTAGACCTTAAGCTGACTAACCCTTTATACACTCTCTAAAATAATCAATTCTTCAGATCACCTATAGCTTGGCATTGTGGTTTTGTCCTCCTAAATTTTTCACATAAAAAACCGAATTCTTCTTTTCCTTCATTCGTTTTTACTATTATGCCACTGCCTATCACAAAGAACTATATCATTCAATTATTTTCATGATAATATAATAATTTGGGACCACTCACACAAAGGGCTTGGCATCCTTTCCTCATTCTTTAAATAATGAACCCCCTTCTCACAAGTAATTAGTACAACAATAGAGCACGATGTAACAACTCATAAAAAGGAATCTACTTTAAATTAAAACTTTTGAAGGCGTGGCACGAGGACTTCACAAGATATCACTCATGATGGGATTTTCTTCGCTCAAGCATACTTAACTGTAAAATTCTCATATTGACTATCACAGTTTTGCCTCCAAAGAATGCTTCAATATTTCAAAGTAATGTTATTAATTAAATAACTTAAGAACTCTTCTCCCCTTCTTATGTAGTACTTTCATTTATATATCAAAAGCCCTTTCCCCCAAAATAAGATTAGTACTTAAATGATTATATACAACAGCAACAACAACCAAGCCTTAATCCAACTACTTAAATGATTATATAATTCAAAAAAAATTTACATTAAGTCTAAATATTTTTATGAATAGAAAATGAATGACTCCAATGGATAATGATCAGGTGGTAAAAGCTAGACCTAAGTTTCTAAGAAAATAATTTTCAATAGAATTCTACATTAGATAAGAAAACAAATATTTGGAATGTGTGACTTCCATCTATGTAACAAATCATGCCAAAAGTTGGAGCAAAAACATGATTGGTTAATTTTACTTTATCCCATCGATAGCAAGGTTTGCCTTCTTTAAAATTAACCTCGTTTGTCTGCGAGTTAAAAATTAACCCGGTTTAATTTTAACCTAACATATCACATCACACATAAAATTTAATATTAAAAATTAACTTTATTTCACATCCTACACACATTACTAAAATAATAACTAATTTATATCACATCCCTCACATATTTCAACATAATAACTAATTTTATTTCACATCATTCACAACTTTCAATAAAAAATATCTCTATCCAAGTTTAATTTTAACCTTGTTAAATTTAACCTTACAAACAAACAGACCTAGTACTAGTACTAGTAGAGAAAAGTCTATTAAAGTTAATGATATGTTCTACGTTTTTGTATTGGGATGTATTTGTGAAATTTATTAATTTTTGTGTATTTTATATGTAATTTATAAATTTAGAATATTATATAGATAATTAAGTAAGTTTATTGTGACGCAAATATTAAAAATTCTAAAATTTTAAATTTAATTTTGATTTGCATTTTTTGGGTTCTAAAAAAATCTTTTTTTTTCTTTGATATTGAAAGCTGTTTGAAAATTTTAATTCTGAATTAGACTAAAAATCGGATTAAAGATTTTAAATAAAAAAAAATAAGCAGCTAATTAACTCACCGGAATGCCCATTTTGGATGGCGGCGTGCAGGGCCGTGGAGCCCTTTGGCCCAAAGCTGTACTGCGCCCACGGCCACGGGCTCTCCAGCAGCACGCGCACCGCCGGCGAGTGCCCCGCTTCCGCCGCCAGATACAGCAGCGACTTCTGCGGCACCACCTTCGTCGCCACCTTCTTCCAGCCGAAACCCGCCTCCGGAGAGCTTGCGGTGCTCGGATTCCTCCACCTCTCGGGGTTCAGCATCAGCGCCCGCACGCACTGGACGAAGATCTCGTAGTTTCCGGCCTTCAGCGCGACGTGGAGCGGCGTCTCCCCCTTCCTGTTGGGTTGCGTCAGCAACCGCAGCAGGCTCTCCGGCCAAGTTTCCGGCGTCGGGTGGGGCGGCGGCTGGAGGAGGCGGCGCAGCGCGATGTGGAGGAGGTTGTCGCCCACAGGGGTGGTTTCACTGACGTCAACACTCCGGGCGAGCACGGCGAGAAGACCCAGGTTCTGGGAGGAGGCCGCGATGTAGAGGAGGCGACACATGTTCTGTTTGACGGATCTCCGGCGATTGCTGCTCCGACTGGGATCGGAACACTACTGGATCTCTAACTAGCTCTTCCGCGGATGACCGATCAATGAGTCAACGCTTTTTTATCTATATGATATTATTATCACATAAAAAATCTAATTAAATTTAAAATTTAAAATCATTTACAGCAGCACTCTTCTAATTTTAGAATAATTAACTACATGTCACACAAATTAATTTTATTTATATTTTACCCATCCATTCTTAATTAATTACGCTATGTACACTCAAAATATTACAAAATCTTACATACACATATTTAAATTAAAACTTAATCAAAATCTATTTGAAAAAAAATATTCTGTTAATAAATTATTAAAATTATACTTTTACTCTCAATAGTACATATTTTTCTCTTCCTCAATACTACGCTAAAGCGCTGATTTGTCCTAAAATTTATTCACATCGCGGATGTCTCCTTCCTTTGCTGCCACCTAAACATTAAGGTTTTAGGATTTTCACTAAAACTATATTTAAATATCTTTAATATAATATGATGAACGGCTCAGATTTTTTGTAATCTAACTATAGTTAGGTTATTGAAAAATTATGATTACTCATTATAATAAAAATAAGTTAAAATGTGTGTATGTAAGATTTTATAATATTTTGAGTGTGCATAGCATAATTAACTAAGAATGGATGGATAAGGCATAAATAAAACTAAATTGTGTGGCATTTAGGTAATTATCCCTTTATTTTTTTGTTGCGCGTTGCTCTTGGCTACACCCCCATGTCAAAGAACTCATTTAATTCGAGTTAAATTTTTTACCTAACACAAATTTTAATTATAAAAACTAATTTTATTTTACATCCAATATAAATACGAATGTTAAAATTAAAAATATTTCACATTTTACACACTTTTTAATAATAAAATAAATTTCTCTACCAATAAACTTAAAAAATAAATATTTTTTTTTTCATGTCTAAAAACAAAGTTTTAACTAAACAAAGTCTTTGGGTTAGCAAAAGTTGACTTTGACATGATGCTCTCAATTTTAGAAATAACCAATTGCCTTATAATAAATATAAAGAGTTGTTTAGTTGTTATTCACGTTATTTAGAGTAAATAATTATTTAATTTAATAATATCTTTAAATAATTTTCTATAAAACTATAGAATTATTTATTAAAAAATGACATCTATATGTCACAATATTTAAATTACATGACATAACACTAAGATAATAATAAACCAAACGCTCCCATAATTTTTAGTTGATTCATTTCGAGTTGATATAATTAGGTCTATCTTTCAGCTCACCAATGAGCTTCAACTATCATAAATTAACTCTTTAACTTACATGATTAAAGAAATGCTTTTAGTGCCATAAGCAGGTCTTTGAATCCAACAAGAACTCCAATGTCACAACGATATTATATTGATAAAAGAAAATTGATTTTACATGTGGTAACATTATCACATAGAAAATCCTAATTAACATTAACATTTAGGCCTTGTTTATTTAGCAGTTTAAAATTAATTTAGGGAGCGTTTGATTCATTATTATCTTGGTATTATGTTATGTAATCTGGATGTCATGATATTTAGATGTCATCTTTTGACTCATAATTAATAGAATATTATTTACAGATGTCATTAAATCAAATAATTGATTTCTCTAGATAACATAACATAACGTCAAGATAACACTGAACCAAACGCCCCCTTAGTTTAATTTTAAACAGTCATATCACATCATACATAAAATTTAATATTAAAAATTAACTTTATTTTATATTCTACACATATTATCAAAATAATAACTAACTGACATCACATCCCTCACATATTCCAATATAATAACTAACTTTATTTCACATCATTCACAACTTTTAATAAAAAAATATTTTTATTCAAATTTAATTTTAACTTTGTTAAATTAAACCTTACAAACAAACAGAACCTTAGAGTTATTTACTAAGGATATGTAACATTACACATACATTTTTCATTTACTTATCTTTCTAACATGAAAAACATTATACAATAAAAAATATAACCTAAAAAAAATATTCTAAAATCGTTTAACAATACTTTAGTTCAGTGATTTTACTTACAACAAAATCTGCGCTCACATAACATGCCTCCACGTGGCCTATCTTTGAGCTCGTAGGCAACAATCAACTTAATAGATAAACAGTCAAAAAGGATCAAAATCTATTTATCAACGAACTTTCTCCTACTTGTAAAGACCAACCCATACTCGCGGGATTTAAAGATGGCTATCTTAGAGCACTTACAAGTAGATAAAGCTATTCTACAGGTAGCATATGAAAATTTTAGCATCACATCTTCCCTTTATGGGAAGAAACATATAAATGATTCTATAGGCTCACTATAGCAGGAGAACCATCACAGCCAGGTAGGTCCTCTAATTCTTTTCATTAGCCTAATTTCCTTCAAGGCCAAGCAATCTACGGTAATCATCACCTTCAATAAATTCTGTCATAAGAATCACAAGACATTCATCCACATGTCCTCCCATAACAGATTGTTAGAACATATTCTCTATTACCGCAGCATAATTGTCACGACCCAACCACCGTAATCTTTATTTATAATCCATCTATACTCGGATTACGACTAATTAAGTCGCTACAGATTTACTATGAATTATAACACCTTAAACATAATCAAATAACATGATTATATATAAACTGCATATATATAACATCACTTCTACACACTGAAAATATCTATCACATTTATATCAACAACAATTACAGAAAATATTCACAATTCCCCTAACAACCATTTATCAGAATATATATATATATAGTACCACACCATATAAACAATAAAAATATATACAAAAAAAACATCACTTTATTTTAATAAAATTTTGCTATATCGTCTCACTCCTATTTCTGTGATTGATTCACACCTATTAGAGAGTCATTAGTTAACTTAGTAAGTGAATCTAGTTCAACATACTTAATAAAATAGCCACATACAACATAATCATATTAAAAACATATTAAAAATTTATTTGAATCTTTTATCACATTTTGGGCCATGTTTCTCTATCAATCATATCCACATCATCACATCCACGATGACCCACACACAGTCACCACGAAGTCGTCACCTCAACCAAATAACTCTCCGTAGGTTACCACCGGATGTCGCAGCCCAATCCACAGGTACCTCATCACAATAAGTGACCCACACACAGTCACTTTTGGTGATCAACATCACCCCAGGTAGCCAGAAACACTACTGGATGTCATCACATCAATATCATCATCGAGCTCGAATCGTGGTGGGTATGATTGTGAAGAAAAACAAATTAACTTTTTCTTCATACAATATATAAGTCAATTCATTATATCATCATTATATATTACCAAATTTAACATCAATTGATTATTCTTATCATATAATTTAATTGAACTTAAAAATATCATAATTAATTCATCACAATCAACTATCACTTATAAGAACAGAGTTGAACAGTAGATAAATCATCCAGTCATGAAAAACACATTATAATCACAGAGAACACAATATATTCTCAAAATATAATATTTTATTTTTGATAAATTAATTTATAAACACATTAGAGTAGATTCACCTACCTCTTAGGCTGTCCAAAAACTTATTTTCACGTACACCCCAAAAAATAGAAACACAAATAAATTAAAATTTATTTTTTTTACTTAATTTTAACTCTTATACATATATATATATATATATATATATATATATATTTCATATTCTTATAAATCTCTCTAAACAAATATAATTTTGATTGAATCCATATTATGAGTTTTATTATAAATTCATTTATAACTACTAACCGAAATTATATTTTATACCTAACAAACCAACTACTATTATATATAAAATAAATTTCTCACCTTTTATTTTTCTTCTTCTCCTCCTCCTTTCCCCTCTTCTTCTTCTGCTTCCCCTTCTTCTCTTCTTCTCCACGACAGAGAACTCCAAAGCAGCCAGAAAAATAATAAGGTCCTCCGTTCTTATCCAAATAATTGAAACAATTGCATTTTAGTCCACATAGTTTTAACTTCTTATAAATAGATCCAAAATTATTACTTTTAAGTCTAATTTTTCTCATACAAAACTCAATTCAATTTTAACAAATTTCACATCATATTTTAAGTTACATTAAACTATAAAAATTATTACAATATAATTTAATATATCAATTTTCTTTTAATTAATTCACACAATATTATTTAACTAAACAACAAATTAAACCTAAATTAATAAAACCTGAATATTATAATTCTCTCCTCCTTCCAGAAACTTTGTCCTCAAAATTTTTATACAAAGAGTTTTGGATATATTTTCTGCATTTCTTCTTCAACTTCCCATGTCCCCTCTCATTCTGTCTGATTTTCAAAAGTACTTTAATCATAGAAATTTGTTTATTCCTCGCTGCTTCACATCTTTTCCTAAAATCTTTATCGGTATCATAACTTAAGTCAAATCCAATCTCCATCTCCTTTGCATCAAACATCTCCTTGGCTCTGATACCACAATTGTCACGATCCAACCATCGTAATCACATATATATATCATCAACAACTACGGGGAATATTCACAATTCCAGTAACAACTATTTATCAGAATATATATATAGTATCACACCATATAAACAATAAAAATATATACAAAAGAAACATAACTTTATTTTAATAAATTTTTGTTGTATCGTCTCACTCTTATCCCTGTGATTGATTCACACCTATTAAAAAAAAGAGTCATTAGTTGACTCAGTAGGTGAATCTAATTCAACATAATTAATAAAATAGTCACACACATCATAATCATATTAAAACATATCGAAAATTTATTTGAATTTTTATCACATTTTGTGACAAGTACCTCATCACGACAGGTGACCCACACACAGTTACTTTTAGTGATCTCATCACCCCGGGTAGCCAGAAATACTACTGGATGTCGTCACATCAATATCATCATCGAGCTCAAACTGTGGTGGGTATGGTTGCGAAGAAAAATAAATTAACTTTTTCTTCACACAATATATGTCAATATCATTATATCATCATTATATATTACCAAATTTAACATCAATTAATTACACTTGTCATATGTCTCAATTGAACTTAAAAGTATCATAATTAATTCATCACAATCAACTATCACTTATAAGAACAGAGTCGAACAGTAAATAAATCATCCAGTCATGAAAAATACATGATAATCACATAGCACAATATATTCTCAAAATATAATATTTTATCTTTAGTAAATTAATTTATAAACACATTAGAGTAGATTCACCTATCTCTTAGACTGTCCGAAAACCTATTTTCACGCGTACACACTGAAAAATAGGAACACAAATAAATTAAAATTTATTTTTTTATTTATTTTTAACTCTTATATATATATTTCATATACTTATAAATCATTCTAAACAAATATAATATATATATATTTCATATTCTTATAAATCTCTCTAAATAAATATAATTTTAATTGAATCTATATTATAAATTTTGTTATAAATTCATTTATAGCCACTTATCAAAATTATATTTTATACTTAAAAAATCAACTACTATCATATATAAAATAAATTCCTCACCTTTTTATTTTTCTCCTTCCCCTCCTCCTCCTCCTTTCCCCTCTTCTTCTTCCCCTTCCTCTTCATCTTCTCTTCTACTCCACAGCAGAGAACTCCAGAAGCAGCCAGAAAAAAAATAAATTCCTCTGTTCTTATCCAAATAATTGAAACAATTGTATTTTGGTCCACATAACTTTATCTCTTTATAAAAAGGTCTAAGTTTTCTCGTATAAAACTCAACTCAATTTTAACAAATTTTACATCCTATTTTAAGTTACATTGAACTATAAAAATTATTATAATATAATTTTATATATCAATTTTTTTAATTAATTTATATAATATTATTTAACTAAACAACAAATTAAACTTAAATTAATAAAAACCTGAATATTACCATAATCCCGTTACCATACTACAAAGCCTGTGACATCCTGATCGCCACTAATCCGATAATACGAATAATCAATATCGGGCTAATGGAAACTAAGTATCTGGTTAACTAATATTAACCACTGATTTCAAAAATAAGGGTTTTTCACAATTAAAAATAATAAAATATAAATGTGTTTTTTCTATTCATTAATGTACTTCATTTCCTTTGTCTAGCATTCCTCCTATTCTTATGATTTTGTGTAGTAGCACCTCCCACATTGGTGATATAAACCTATTAGAATGCTCTCAATAGACTTTACACTAGCGAAGTCTTCAAAATAAAGAAGTTGAAAGATAATAACAATAATAACACATCAGTACAGTGTATCGTAAATATTATATGTCCAAGCATATTTAACATATTGAGAAAAAGAGTAAGCATTAAACATGTGTTACACGAACTATATTGCATAAATGTTATAAATATGCAAGTAGAACATGCGACAAACATAAATTATAGTTTAACCATATAATACAATGTAAATAATGAATAAATAACAATGCTAATTTAACATACCTCGCATAATAACATCCTTATTTTGATATGCATAGCATGATAACGTCCTTAGCATGAAATACGTGGCAAGATAACATTGTGAACAATGTATACTTATAATACGAATTCTATTTTATAAACAAATAAATATGACAACACATATATGCTTATTATAAGAGTACAATTATCATGATAATAACAATCATAGCTGTTACAGGCTGATAGAAGCTTCAACAAAAAAAGTTGAATTACTGGATCTAGCACATGTAAAAAGAGGAAGAGGAATGCAAAAAATAATATGACTAAAAATTATAAGAAACGATCTAACATATTTAGAGTTAAATGAAGATTTGTTATTTGATAAAGTATAATGGAGACAAAGAATTCATATAGCCAACCCCGCCAACCCCACCTAGTGGGAGAAAAGCATGATTTGTTTTAGATTCTTTGAACACATTCTTTGTTATCTTCCAGATGCTGTTAGCAATTGTTACTTATATAAAATCAATTTCTCACTTAATATTTCACCACTCAAGTTTAAAATCATCCTCTTAAAAATATTTTTATTCTCGTCCTTTAGAGTTTACCATCGAGTTTGGTGCTATTTCAGCTTACTGTTATTTTTCCAACTCTTCATCCTAAAATTTAAAATCATTAGTGGATATTACGTAATTAAATACAGGTTATAAAATATATATTGTGCTAGTAATATTTTTTTTATGAGTACACAATATATTATAATGTTCTTAGAGTTTAAATTTGTGTATATACAAAAAGCTATTACTTATTTTCAAGAATAATATATGTAGGGTTGTTAACGAACAACTTCGCGTCGATTCAATCTCAGCTCGAAATAAAATTACAAATTTTAATTTAATGTCAATTCAATTCAAAATACGAACATAAAGTGTTTGATTCAGCCTATACTTTAGCTACACTTGACTCATTTATTATTGGCTCAAATTCAATTTGAGCCAAAGTTTGATTCGACCTTCAATTAATTTTTAAATTTTCAATCAAAATTTTAGATATAAATATTTCTGTTTATTTAATTAATTTAAATTGTACTATCCATTTATGATCTCACAGTTAGAAATAGAAATAAAATATTAATTTATAAATAATAAAGTTTGAATAAATATTATGAAAAAAATTTTGAAGCATACTTCTATTAGGCTTTCGAGAAAAACTAATATACTGAATTATATATATATATATATATGTGTTAATTTATAAATTATTTATTTATTTTAAAATCAACATGATTTTGAGTTGGTTTCGATCCAATATTATATTAGCTCAAAATTGACTTGATAAAAATCTCAAATCATAAGAACAACTTATTGGTCGGCTTTACTTGGATTGAGTAGATCTCAATTTTATTCAAAAATTTAACTTTTTATTGATTTTTGATTTTTGAGATAAATTAACAACCTTAAATGTTTGTGAATAATATAATAATTATTTATATATTTGATATTTAAAAACAAAGATTTATTAATATCAAGCTGCTTATAAATAAAGGCATATTACAGATAGGTCTACATAGTTTATCTATAATTATACTTTAATATACATTTTTTAAAATATTTCACTCAAATCCTTAATTAACATTGCATGCCTCTGTTAAGTCCTTATTTTAAACTCTAGAAATCTAAATGAACTATTTCAAAAAATGTTAGTGACTTGAATAAATATTTCAAAATATAACTAAAATGCAATTATAGATAAATGTTGTAGGGGCCTATCTGTAATTTAGCCAACAAAATATTATTTATGAACAGAGAAGCTGAGAAGGTTAGCGCAAAATCAAAAATGAATAATTATCAAAATAAAATAAAATAAAAAGATGCATAAAAAAATTCAGGGGTGTTGCGAGAATCGAACTCGCGACCTCTCGCACCCGAAGCGAGAATCATACCACTAGACCAAACACCCTAAAGTAATTCCTGTTTGTTGTAATATTATCATGTTGTAGAGAACCTAGTGAAAATACCCACTTCAAAATGTGAATAGAGAAATATAAAACAGTACTAGATAAATAACGTAACATCTAGATATGACATATTATTTAAAAATAATAATTATTTAATTTAATAATATTCTTAAATAACTTTCTCAAAAAATGATAACTAAATGTTATGATATTTGTTTGAAATATATTTTGTTTATCTCATACTTTATTAAAAAAACATGCAATTATTAATAAGAATATTGATGTAGAAAAAATGCAATGTGAGATAGATGTGATTACTCAAGATGAGAGAGATCACAAGATAGTTTCCTCAGGGCTTGTTTGGTTGGAGGATAAATTTAGATTAAAAATGAAAAAATATTTTATTTTATAGAGTTGATGGGAAAGAAATTTATTTTAATATTGGAAGGTGTGTAGGATATGAAATAAAGTTGATTTTAAGATTAAAATTTGTGTTGGATGTGAAATAAAGTTGATTTTTAAGATTGAAATTTGTGTTAGAAGTGAAATAAAATTATTAATATTTATAATAAATTAAAAATATTATTATTATTTTTTTTGCCCAATTTTGAGTATTTGGCAAACAAAGCCTATGTCTACTCAAATCAAAAAGTTGAAAAAAAAAGAAAGCACTAGATGTCATAAAAAAAGACTAATAAACGAAAATGTAATTGACACTGCCTATGAATAATCAAATGAATGTAGGTCAAATCAGATAAACAATATATTTTTGCGACTTTAAATGAATCTAGCTTCGAGATAGTTAGGATCAATGCGACTATCATTTTTTTTCCTGAAAATAAATGAACTGAGCAAGCATTGATATCCAAAATAGTAAAAGAAAAATTCAATGTTAGAATACCTTATAACCAAAAAACAAAGATCGTTGTAATATATTTGTATAGATAAAAATTTCAAGCTAAGAAGTAAATAGAGTTAACAACATGTTACAATTTGATGTATAAATTACAGGTGGGGGGAAGAAGAAGAAAAAGAGAGTGAGCAACATTGGAAGAATTCTTTTCTAGGCTAAGATAGAGAGTTGAAGGCAACTTGAGTAATATTCTGTGGAGAGCTTTGCCACTGAGCTGAATTGAAGTCACGCAAGCCAAAGAGAGAGAGGGAGGGGGAGAGAGAGTCTCCCTTCAACATTAAATGAAAGTATAGGTGAAGTAGGCGATCTTCATTAATGAGTAGAATTTTAAGTATGGCTAGCAGAACAACCAGCTCATACCTGAGATCAGCTCACTCCTTAATAATAACTGCCTTCCCCAACTTATCGCTTAAACACCATGTTATAGGAGCATAGTTAAGAGTTCAGGTATTAATGGTATGATAGGCAAAATGGGCTGATGTCCTCTTACGCAGAAGTACGTTTGGGTAAGCTGTTTGGTTGGATAATTCAGTTGGGCTGCGTGATGTTCTGGCTTTCTGAGTCTAATTTGGCTTGACTTTGTCTAAATTATTCGAGAATCAAAGAATAAATTAGAATGATCCTGTTCATCTTTCAAGTTGATCTGATGCAGCACTAATGCTTGATAATTAAGATTCTCATACCGGTTGCCTATAGAGAATAAAAGTTTCTTTAAAATATTATTTAGTTTCATTATTCTTTAATATTTTAATTTATCAACTTTTATAAGCATATTTTATTTGACTGCACATCCACCATTTCAAGTTGCTAATGATAATTTCAACAAATCTGATCCACGAATTTCAGCCCGTTTGAAACTACATAACCTCGATAACTAGCTACTTATCAAAGCTCCTCGCCATTATATTTAAGCCTGTTTGATAGGAAGAACAATGCAGCTTCAATTTTCTCAATACTAATAATTTATTTAAATAAATTCACCAAATATATTTTTCGATTAATAATGCTGAAAGCTTTAAATTATCTTAGTCCTATAAAGCTGAAACCAATTACTTGCTTCACTTTTTTAGAATTATTTTATGTTCTAAATCTGATTTTTTTTTATTTTAAATCAGAATTAATTGAAGCAATAAACTTAGCTTAGCTTGAAGATCAAAAATTGATCGAAAATAAAACTCAATTTTTAATTAAATTGAGTTCGACTCTATCCAAGTGAGCCGACTAACGAACCACATTTATGTCTTTAAATATTTGTCAATATCTTGAGACAATGAAGATCAGATTGAGTCGGCTCAAAATTGTTCAAAATTAAATCAATTTAAAAAATAAAAAAATTATATATGTATAGAATTTGTTTCAGTATCTCAGCTGTTTCACAATAGCTCAATAGATGTCAACATTAAATTTTCTTCACGACTTTTATTGAAATTTTATTGATTATGTATTAATATTTTATTTCTATTTCTAACTATTAGATCAAAATAGACGGCATGATTAATTTGATTGAATAGATAAAAATATTTATACCTAAAATTTTGATTGAAATATCGAAAATTTATCGAAAGTCAAATCAATTTTGGTTAGGATTAAACTCGAATTGATAATAAACAAGTTAGATTTAACTCGAATCAAACTTTTTTTATTTATATTTTATATCAGATCAAAATCAAATTGATAATTTTCAATTTAATCTTGAATTGAGAACGGCTCGGCTTTAAATTCGCTATCCGACAGTCTTGAGTTTGGCTGGAAAATTCTTGATCTTTTAAGCCCTTAACTCGTTCCTGACCGCCGTCCAAGGCTTTTAATGATCACCGAATTTCCGGACGATCTGCTCAGCAGCAGCTCTTTCGTATCGAAGCGGCTGCAGCGTCATCAACGACAAGAGCGCTGAGATCCCAATCTCGTCTCAGGATGGGAAGAAAGCGATTGAACGAGAACAGTACGTGGCTGCGTTCTGGCAGAGAGTTAACTCCATGCATGCTTTCAGCTCTCCTTCTGCTCCCTCTTCTCTTCTTTTAATGCTCTAGTTTGCCTGCTACTCTGCTCCATTTTTTCTGTGCAGTCTGAAGACTTTTTATCATAGTTAGTAGAGCCGATTATAAAAAATTATTGAGTTCAAAAACTTGAGAATTAAAAACGTCAGATACACTGTGAAATATGATACATGTATATTATCGATGCAAAAAATATATCAAAATAAAATAAAATAAAATAATAATTTTTTTAAAATAAAATAAAATAAGATGATACTGTTAAACATGGAAACTAGGGAGAAAAACTAAGACTCCGTTTAGACGATTTAAATCTACTAATCGAATCTCTTCTTTTACAAAGTTTGAGGGTCTCTAAATGGAGACAAAATAAGAAAATAAGTACAAGAGAGAGAAAGAGAGTTTCTCTTCTATCTTCTGCCCTTATTTATAATTTGGAGAGGAGGATACATAATGGGTGCAATCTGTCACGTCTGGCATCTATTCCTGTAAAGAAAGATTAGGCACTGGATCCTCATATCGTCGTAAATATTGAGTTGACATAGTAGTACGAAAAATACGATCTGGTGATATCTTCTTGAAAAACTATTCGACTAGGGCTATTTGAGGAGAACTGTTTGAGTAGGGTTATTCGACTAGAGTTGTTCGACTACAGCTGTTAGAGAAAGTTCTAACATATACAAATAAAAAAAAACATAAATATAAATTAAAATGTGATAGATATGAGGTGAAAAATGATGATATGTAAGATTATGTATGGGTGAAGTATGGTAAGTTTTCAAACAAGCAGTCTAAGTTTTAAAAAAATCATATTTCAACAAATATTTAGAATAATAAGTCACATTCTTAATGTATTTAATCTCATATATATTATATCTTTACACATATCTAGTAATTATTTTTAAAATTATTATATATTTAATTTCACTCAAACTTAAAGATAAATTTTATAGAACAATTATAAGTCTAGTGATATATGGTGTTAAATGCTGGCCTACAAAGCAAAAATGCACAAATAAGATAAGTGTCACAGAAATAAAAATGCTAAAATAGATAAGCAAGTAAATGTAAAAAGAATAGAGTAAATTACACCCAGGCCTACGTTTTTTAAATTATAAAATCGGGGTCCCTGAGTTTTAATAAATTATTCTTTTTCTATTTTTTTATTATTAAATTTTTTTAAAATTACCATTTTACCCCCTGCCCCTCTCTCTCTCCTCCCGATTCTGCGCACGCGACCGGCGGCTGCCGGCAGCGGCTGCACGACCGCTAGACTTGCTAGCACGCGAGATCGGGAGGAGAGAGAGAGGCCGCCTCTCTCTCTCTCTCCTCGGGATCCCCGCACAAGCGCGCGGGTCACGCCGCCGCCGGTGGACACGTCACTGCCGCCGGACACATCGCACGGCCGCCGGACCCGCTGGCGGCCGCACTGTCCGCGCACGTGCACGGTATCAGGAGGAGAGAGAGAGAGGGGCAGTGAGTAAAATAGTAATTTTAAAAAATTTTAATAATAAAAAATAGAAAAAGTACCCATTTGATATTTATTAAAACTCAGGCGATGTTATAATTTAAAAAATGTGAACCTACACATTATTAAGCATTAAACTCAGGGACGTGAGCGTAATTTGCCCAAAAGAATAAATGAGAAATGAGTATATGCACAAAAAAGTTAGAATGAACTCAATTGAAGATGTTTTTAAGGAAAATAGTCTTAGATAATTTGGGCATATAAATCATAGGCTGATAAAAATTTAAGGGGGCATTTGGTTCAATATTATCTTGATGTTATGCTATGTTATCTAAAAATAATAATTATTTGATTTAATGACATCTATAAATAATCTTATATAAGATTATAAAATTATTAGTCAAAAGATAATATCTAGATTAAAAGAAGACAAAAAGACCAAAAAAAATATTGTAAGAAACTATAAAAAATAATCTTACATATTTGGAGGTAAATAAAGATTTGTTATTTGATAGAGTAATAAAAATAAAAAAATTTATATAGCTAATCACGCTCAGTGAGATAACTGCTGATTTTTTATTGTTATTGTTGTTGTTGTTGTTGTTATCATATATTTAATCTTGTAGTTACCATTTCTATCCCATATCTACCCAAGTTGTGTTAACGGCACGAACAATTACTGTCTGTGTTCTTAATTACAAATCTCCATTAGAGATCTAGTAGCTAGGCTGTTCGACCATTTCATGCATCACATATAAGTCGTTAAATATTTAAGTTGGTGCTTTGTATGAACCTAATGATTTCTCAACGATTGGGCTCCTTGTCAAATGTGTTAATATGAATTTCTATCCTATATATATTTATCTTAGTATAATATGGTCGAGCCGGTCATGTAACCATGGTACGGAACCACATGTGTAGTTCAAGTGCAAGGCGGATTGCTATGCATGGCATGTACATTGGTCATTTGGTGGGTCCTTACAACATTTGACCAGCAGTAGCCAATCAGAGCAGGGTTTTATGGCTGAAGCTTGACGGTTCAGTGTAGAGCTAAGGATGATCAAAGACAAGTGCATAGCAATCATGATAGAAAATAGAAAAATAGATCCAAAGACAAGAGGAGCTGAGCAAGATTGGATTCAGAGGTTCCCGCCCAAGAACCACGCCCTTTTCTCATCTAGGACATTGATTCGCAAGTTTAATTTCTTATGGGAAGGGAAAATTTTTTATTTCATTATAAGAGAAAAAAGGGTTTTAAGGATTTCCTATTCGGGCCTTCCGTAGCCTGCGATTGCCGCCACTGGACCCGCGCGTTCCCCTCGTCGTCGCCACTGCAACACCACCCGATGTCGTTACCCTATATTGGAGGGCGCCCACCACTGCCTAAGAGCATACTACAACTGTTGAGGACTGCCGCCCGGACTTAAGATCTCAGTATTGCTAATTTCAAGGTTTAAGTCAGTTTCATTCTATGATATAACTAGCAATTAAAATTAAATCTACAATCATATGCAAAGATTTTTTGCTCGAGCTTGTACGGCCTAATCTGGGCTTGTCAATCGGTCAAATTATTTTAAAAAAAAAGTCATCTTTCAAAAATATATCAAATTTTGATCTGATTTACTATCAAATTTGACTTGAAAATATAGTTAATTAAATATATATTTTTTCCTTATCATTTATCTAATCTGATATCTGACTCAATATTCAATTATTCTTTTTCTGGGTCAAATTGCAGATCAACCATAACTCGCCAAAGGTAATATAGTTTTCATAGAATGTTTGTTCACATCAGTGTGCGCTTCTTTGTGTAACTTCTCTAGTGCAAAGTGAGATGTCATATTTCTTTTATATTCAAATCATTTCTTTTCTTAATTTTTTATATTTATATTAGTAAATTATTTCAACCATTACGTCACATCACTCTTACTAAATACATCATTTTCCTATATAGTGGACATTAATTGCACAAATTGGAAAATAAAAATTAATAAATTTTAACTATTAAAATAATATTAACCTTATAATTAATATATCAATTATGTACTTTAAAAATAAGATTATATATATGAAACTCTATTTGTACTTATGCAAAGCACTAAACTAACCCAATTCGGGATTCAACTCAACTCAAATCTAACCTGAGGCAGATTTGGGTCAATTGAATCATGGCTAATCTAATTTGAATTTGACTTGTTTATATGCCTATTAATTAATTAATGTGTATTCTTAGTGGTGAGAATGAGCTGAGTTAGCGCTGAGCCAGGCGGAGCTCCAGCTCAGCTTGTTTCAATTTGATTCAAGTTAGAGGTGGCTCAAGATCATTTCAACTGCCAATTGGCTCGAATCTTAATCAAGTAAATTCAAGAATTCTAAGAATTGAATTAAAAAAAAATTGATAATATTTAAGATTAGATTAACCATACTTGTAAGATCACATAGTAGAAATTATAACTACAACTAACACATAAGTATGTATAAATAGCAAATTATTATAATAAATAATTGAATATATTATTTATATTTGAAAAAATAGAGATCGAGCCAAGTCTATCTGATTCAACTATGGCTCATTCTTGACTTAATAAACTCGAGCAGAGCTTAATTCGAATTAAGTATCGATCCAAATTTTAGGGAACTATAAATCTTCGGCCCAAACTCTCTCCCCTGCGTAGTCCTCAACATACCTATTGTACAAGATTTGCATGAAATTAATGCATTAGGACAGACTTCACATTAAATTACATATGCTTAAACGTTATTTTTCAAAAAAATAAATCTTTTTTTATGATGAAAAATCAAATCTAGTGCACAGCAATCATGTATAATTACTCGTATTTTTTATTTACAACTTACTTTAAATAAAATTTATTTATGATTTTTCCATCCACACCTAATTAATGAGACGGTCTAAAAAAAAAGTTGTTCATGTCACAAAGTATAATTAATTTAACCCCTCACGTCACATTAATTAGGTGTACATGGCTGGAAAAATCATAAATAAATTGTGACACGAACAATTTTTTTTTAAAAGAAAAAAAAAAGAAAAAGAAATACCTTTTAGTTTATTTTAATTAGATGATGCTCTGCCAGGTCAAAGACGGCATCAAATTAATGTCATAATTAATGTGTTAATTAATGTCACAGACTTATAAGAAATTAAACATCCATATTATATTTATATTTATATTTATATAAAACATAATGCACGGGGTTATTAATTTATCAAAAAATGGAAGAACAATGAGAGATGAGCTGCAAGAAAATTGGGATAAATTGGATGTGCGATGTGGATAAATAAAATAAAATACAAAGAAATGCCATTAGATTAACGTTATAGTTAACTTCAATAAAAATGCTAAAATTATTGTAACATCTCGTGATCTCATTATAGAGGTATTGTCTATTTTGATTTTAGAAGTGCTGCTCCATCCCAAGCACGTCTCTAACTGCTGAGTTTTTCATCACTAGCCTCACAGTTTTGCCCCAAAATTTAAGCATTTCTACTATTTGAGATCACGTTATCTAATTATATATCTCAAGATCTCCCTTCCTTTCTGATGTGGGATGATTCATTCATGCGCCCCTCTCACCACTCATTATTTGGCCTAGAAGTTTGCCAGGAGCCATACTTTGCCTCAGTGATTCCTTTCTCTTAGAACATCACCTGGCGATCACTCCCCGCTCTCTTCGGTCACGGGTGTCACAATTATATTTTAAAATTTTTTTTAATATATATTACAGTATGCGGATGATTCTTTAGGTTTTTATATATATTACATATTAGATATTTAAAACTCATTGTTTATATAAATATTACATTATACATAAATAACGAGAAAGCTATTTGTGTATATGAAGTACAGAGAGGAATATATTTCAAAGTCAAAGAATTCCTTGCCATGTGAAATATGGCATTCAGATATCTTATATAATGTAGATAGTAATCATTTATTATCATGAGCTTTTTTTAAAATAAAAAAAAAAAATCTTCCAATATAAGTGAAGCAATTTTGTCCCAAATGAAGAAATATAAATACGATTCAACTCTTTAAGTTAATACATGCAATATATATGAACACATATATTTAATTTTTTAAAGTAGAATTGTTGAGAAAAAAAATCATCACGTCAACCTAACCTGACATCTGGCATGACGGTTTAGAGCTAATTCGCTTGTTAATCCTCAAATTACATTCTGGAACGAGTTCAAAGGGTCTAGATGAATCATGTCTTAAAAGTCGAATGACCCGGAGCCGATTGAAGAATGCCAATAAAAAAGTGTACCCGAATAGACCCATCGCTCATATATATGCATTTATCAATTGGCTCGTAGGTCATTCCTCTAATATTGTATGAAGTTTAGGTGCTATTATCATAGGTGGACGGGAATTATAAATAAATCTTGTACCTCCAAATCTCTCATGCACTTCCACTCTCTCTTTCATATCTATTTTTTTTTTTTGTAATATTCAAGTTTCTTATTATCAAAGATCAGAATTCATCTTTCGCATTTTTTATCAAGTATTTTATAGTATTATTTTTGGGATAATTACCTACATGCCACATTATTTTACTTTATTTATGCTTTACCTATCCATTCTTAGTTAATTACGCTATGCACACTCAAACATTATAAAATCTTACATACACACACTTTCACTTGTTTTCATTATAATGAGCAATTATAATTTTTCAATGACCTAACTATAGTTAGGTTATAAAAAATCTGAATCGTTCATCATATTATTTTAAGGATATTTAAATATATTTTGAGTGAAAATCTTAAAACTTTGATGTTTAGATAGTGGCAAGGAAGGAGACATCCGCGACGTGAATTAATTTTAGGACAGATCAACGCTTTAGTCTAACATCGAGGAAGATAAAAAATATATACTATTAAAGATAAAAATATAATTTTAATGATTTATTAACGAAATATTTTTTTTCAAATAGATTTTGATTGAATTTTAATTCAAGTGTGTGTATGTAAGATTTTATAATGTTTTGCGTGTACATAACGTAATTAACTAAGAATGAATGGATAACGCATAAATAAAGTAAAATAGTGTGGCATATAGATAATTATCTCATTATTTTTTTACATTTTAATATTTTTTTAACCATTTCTTAAAAATTTTCAGTGTTAATATATATATGTTTGTTAGATTATGTGCCAAACTATTATTTAAAAAGTTAAATTCTCAATTGTTGTTATGTCCTGAAGTGTTTGCATATTATTATACTTTGTTAAAAGGTTTTAACTTTACACAGATTTATTATTTTCAAAATATTAATTACTATAACAAATACAATATTTAAGTATGCAAGAAATATTATCAAAATAAAATAATTATTATAAAAAATAATTTATAATTTATTTAAAAATAATTAAATACAAATTATGTATAAAATATAATAAAGATATATAACTAATTAATTTAATGTATATATATTAATAAATTTTAAAATTTTTTATGTGATTAATCTAACACACTTCCCTCTTCCACTCTAGGCAAGGCTGCCAGCCAGGCTTGGGCTGGCAGCGTAATGCTCTGGTCCTCTAGGAGAGATTTAATTTTTTTTTTAATATTTTATAATATTTTTGAGTTGAAGAGCCTATTTTGTTAAAAAAAATTAATTAACACTCAATTAACTAATTAATTAATATTTAGTTTCAAATCATAAAATTTATCCATCCTATTAGACTCCCTTGCAAAGCCTGTTTGGCGCGATAACCAAAATTAGGACCAAAATATTACTAGTTTAAAAAATAACAATAATAATAATAATAAATAAATTTTTTTAACGATAAATTTTAATATAAAAAAATATTATTTTACTTTACATACTCAATAGTTTTTAATATAACTTTATTTCATATCTTAGATCAAAATACTCGATTCAATATTTTTGGTCTAGGATGTGAAATAAAGTTGATATTTTTATTAAAAATTATTGAGTATATGAAGTAAAATAATATTTTTTTTATATTAAAATTTATGTAAAATAATTAAAAAATTTATTTATTATTATTATTATTATTTTTTAAACTAGTATTATTTTGATCTTGATTTTGATCGTTACGCTAAACAGTTAAATGTCTTGCTTGAGGCTGCTTCTCTCTGAATTTCTACACTTCTTTATTCATGACTCGGAATGTTTTTGCCTAAATAATAATATAAGAAATTTTATTTATATAAAATCTGATTTATATTTACTATAGATTGATTAAACTAAAAAAACATACATAATATATAAAAATAAATTTATAATATTGTATTTTAATATATATAAGATATATTATATAAATTTTTTTAAAAGTATGGTTCATAATTAGCTTAAATATAAATTGAAAATTAAATCAAAATTAAAAGAAAATTTGCCTATTCAAATAAAATTCAGCACAAAATTAAAAAGGTAAATTTACATCAGTCACCCAAAAAAAAGTTTTTTTACTAGCGCCACTGCTTAAATCAAATATTTATAATTAGCATCTTCTATTGTGAATGTGAATTTATAAGCAATACTACTACATTTACTTCTATTTGCTATCTATTACTTTAACTTAACTACGATTATCACATGTAACTAAGATTACATTTTACTTTTAAATAAATCTCTTTTATTTTAATGTTTTATTCATTTTTAAAATCTCTATTTTTTTCATAACTTCATTATTGTGAATCTTCTTAAAACAAGCTAAATATAATTTTAATTTATATGTGTTAATCATAATTAAATTAAAGAAATGACAAACAAAAATTAGAGCAAGAATGCTGCTTGTAAATTTATATTTAAAATAGGGGTGTTGCTCGTAAATATTGAATATAAGATGCTTCTTGTAAACATTTAACTTTGAAAATATCGTATGTAAAAAAAAAAAAATTTAAAGTAACAGATGTAAATTTGTTAACTAAAACATTTAATTTTAAATTGAGATCAGTTTGCTTAAATAAGTGGTATATATGTATTGAAGTATATATTGGTAATTAAAATGTTTCACTAGCATCATATATAAACATTTTCAAACATATTGAACTGCCAGCTTTATTGAATTGTTGAGCCTGACTAGTGAAAGTGCTGATCACATATGTTCAACTACTTCACCTCAATATCCACATAAATCAATAAATGAGGGCATTGGATGCTCCACAACCAAGTTTGAATGGCAATTAATTCAATCCATAAAAGCCCAAAGGTACCAATATTGCTGTCCATCATCATATGTGGGTCTGCATCTAGTCAAAGTTCAATGAGAAGGACTCAAAATAAAACCATAATTTTATTTTAAATTAATTAAAATTTATACAGTTTTAAGCTTAGTTTGGTTGATGCGCCAAACTCGACGCTCGATAAAAAGTAACTAAAAAAAGGGGAACATCAAATGTTACGTGAACATCGTGATATCAAATGTCAGTTGAGGCTGTAGTTTAGAAATATTTTTATTATAGAAAAAGAGTGCATAATAACGAGGCTTCTCATCTCGATGATCTCTCGTCTAAGAGCCCAAGAGAAGGAATGGTGATTAGGCGTACATTAAATGCTTTCTTGCCAAAAACAATCCCCACACGAACCTATTATAACAAATTTTTAGTAAGAGAAATCATCATAACATAAATCCCACCAAAACTATTGCAATAATAATACAACACTAACATTTCCAAGCACTTCCAAATGTCGGCCTTAAATGTCTGTGGCCAGCATATTAATTCTTTAGTTAACCTAATTTGTACTATGTACTCAGTTAATGGGTATTTTCTGCTTCGTGTAAAACCCACGCGAAGTATTTAAGGTGAATATGACAGTTTTTTATAGGGTTTGTGGTGGAACCGTGGAACCTTTAATGACCGCAGTTCAACACAATGCATGTTTGTTTATATGATTTTTTGTCTCTTTTTACTATTACGAGACTATGCGCGCCAAGCACGTCCTCATTTGGTTGGAGCAAAAAAAAATCATCAAACTCTTTTAAATTTAATTTCATAAATATTATATATATATATATATATATTTCACATAATACACAAATTAAATATTAAAAATCAAATGTCATGTACAAATTTTAATTTTAAAAATTAACTTTATTTTACATTTTAAATATATTTCAATAAAAAAATTAATTTTATTTTATATCATAATATTAAATTAATTTTATTTCTCTTTTTATCCAACAAAAACTTAAAACACCCAAAAACAAAAACTATACTCCAACCAAATATTATTTGGCTGGAGTTATATTAAAACAAGACATTAGAACATATGTAACGAATGTTATATTTAAGATAGAAATATTAACAATTATATCTTAAATATAACCTGCTTTACATATATTATAAACTACATATGGTATTTTGAATTGAATAAATATTTATAATCGTCTGTCTATCTCAATCTTTATGATCATATGATAATCTCCACATAATACATGTAGCATAAAAGGCAAGTCAGTGCACATTATGAAAATTCAAATACATACACTTGGCCAACTATCGAGTCAATTATTCAAGTTAAATAATTCTCGTGTTGATTTGATTAATAAAATGAATTAAGAAGGTATTTAATTTAATATTATCTTTATACTATGTCATATTATTCAGAGAAAGTAATTATTTAATTTAATAATATTTTTAAATAATTTTCTAAAAATTAAATTATAGAATTATCAATCAAAAGATAACATATAGATATTATGATATTTTAATAATATTACGTAATATCAAAATAATATCGAACTAAACACCCTTTTAAATTTATTACAAATTAATATAAAATTGATTTTTTATAGATTAAAACATGAATTTCAAACATGTAGATAAATAATTGCTATGGCCTCTAATACCTCATGCATGACCATCATTCATTGAGTTCACAGTGTGGCCCTTCCTTGCACAGCTACTTGCATACAAAAATAAAGCAATTAGAATGCACAAGTCATGCATGTTGGTCAAAGAAGTACATCTAAATCAAATCATGTGTTGTTGTCATAATAACTGAAATTCTGCTGGTAAAATATTTTTGATGGAAGTACAAAATTGTAGAGTACCACGATAGCATATGATCTAATTACTCAAGTCAAACCTAAAAATTTTGGGCATGAGTTATAGATTTTGATTCATTATTAAATAGATTGGCTCACGTCACCAATTTTGATTCATTTAATAATTGAAGTAAATTTAGGTTAAATTATTTGAAATGGGTTAGATTTAGGCCTACATTGAACCTAATTCGTCAACTCATTTTGCCAACCCCTAAGTAGACCCCACAATTACACAACTTCCCCCAAAAAATTATTAAATAAGTCAAAATTGGACTAGATTTGCTAGTCAAATTAACTAATTCAACTGTGAATTGGATATTATTTTAGTTCCATTCATCTATAAAATTAATATAATGGTTGTTTCTAGGAGTGCATGCCAATTTGTGTTGGCTAGTCAAATTTGAGTCAAACTATTTCTTGACCCCGGCCCACTCATTTAAGCTTAACTCAAACCAAACTTATTTATTAAATGCGTCATGCGTTAGGACTCGCATCCAACCCATTAAATAAATCAGTTAGCCAATCCAACCCACAAACATGTTTATTATAACTTTTTGTTATCAAAATCTGATAAATACATTTTTTTTACTTTAATTAATTCAATAAAATTACAAAGATTAATTAAAAAAATTAAAAGTACAACTTAATTATATAATACACATCTAATAATTAATATTAATCTTAATACTAAAAAGAAAAATATATTAATTTTAATAAACTAATTCCAATTAAAATTCTCATGTAGCAATTATGTGGTAATGATGTCACATAGGTAAAAATTATTTTTTTACTTAAGTGACACTAAGGTCACATATGAATTTCAGTTAAATTTAAAGCTTAGAGTTATTTATTGGAGATATAACTCGTATATTTATGAACTTAGACGAATACTTCGTTAAGTCAAGTCAAACTCGCAGGCTGGGCTAAAAATTGACATCTTTAATTGTTTCATACCCTCATGGGTACTCTTGGTTGATGTCTCCCTTCCCTTTTTGCTGTGTATAAATGTCTTCCAACTTCACTCCATGCTGATCAGATCAGTCTTCAGTCCTAATTAGCCATCTCATCAACCCCTCCAAAGCTCCTCTCCTTCTGTATGAGTGCAAAGGAAAGCTTGCTAGCTAGCTAGGAATGGTTTAGTTCGATGTTTCACATTCCCTTCTACCTTTCTTACATTCACTATATACATAGTTTCAGCATAGATACTGCCGCCAATAACTTCTATCTCCTTCTCTTCTCCACACTTCTCCGCATCTTCTCCTTGTAAAACCCGCTGCTTCTTCACTACCCTTTCCTCTTTCAATCCTCTGCAGTGCACCCACACCTATCTTCAGCTTCCCCTGTTCCCTTTTTGACTGTCAATGGAAAATGAGGCATTTTTCAGGAACCCAAGTATCGAATGTTGGAACTCCTCCCCTTCCTCCGATCCTCCGGCCGCCGGTGATCGTAACGATGCTTTTACACCGGAGCTCATCGGCCAGTTAGCCGGCATCTGCAACGAAAGCTCTCCGCTCCCTTTTATCTACCAAAGCAGCGACAGTTCCAGCTTCAGCAGTTCCCGGAATTCCTGCACCGCCGGAAAAGACGCCGCTGCTGCAGCTTCCGCCGCCGCCGCCGGCTGCGGCGGCGGCCGTGACTTGGGCAGGAAAAGGAAAGAAGCTACAGAGGGAAGTGAAATGGAGAATCCTTCACCTTTCACCCTCTCCTCCGGCACGGAACCTCCTGAGGTTGGCTTCAATTTATTACTTATTGTGTTCTCATGTTCTCATATTAATTGCACTTACACTTCTTAAATATTTCTATAATAATAAATAAATATTATAGAAAATTAAATTACACAATTACAGTGTGTTATTTGTTTTCATAAATTAACTTCAACTTGAGTTAAAAAATTAATCTTATAAATCACATCATATACAAATTTTAATATTAAATTGATAATATTTGAAATCTTCTACAAATTACATATAATTTTTTTCACATTCTACATAAATTTTAAATCTTTCATTAATATTAATTCAAAAGCATCACATCAAAAGTTATCTTTTATTCTGCATAAAAATAACATATATCACAAGCAAATAACTTTAATATTCATTTGAGCAATATAAATGAAAATAGCTTTAATTTGTTCCTATCATTTTTTTAAATATTTTGAGGGCTTGACAAAGTCTAACATGCAAGTTACAAAAAATTTAAATAAGTTCTATATTCAACTAAGGTAGATACTAAACACAATATATATATATATATAGAAAGAGAGAGAGAGAGAAAGAGATTACATGAGGGAACAGAAGGAAAGCAAATTTTTGGTTTTGAAATTTGTGAAATATTTTTGAAGTCTTTTTTGTTATAATATTAGTATATAATTTGATTTGGATAGCTAGTATGTATATATAGCACTCGTTTGTGTTACTTGTGTTATTATTAATTGAAAGATTGCATTAATGTAGATATTGGAGGAGGAATACTCAAATTCCAAGAGAGCTAAGCACTCAGAAACTACTGGAGTTGAGAAGGATTCAGCAGTGCAGGCTGAGGAGGAAGATGGCAGTGCAGTAAAGAAGATAGAGAAGGAGAAAGCCACTACCAAGCTATTAGAATCCCCACAGTTCCTCTATGTGAGAGCAAGGAGAGGCCAAGCCACTGATAGCCATAGCCTTGCAGAGAGAGTAAAGCTTTAATTAGTTTTTATTGCCTGATGACATAACTTGAGGCCAATAAGTTTACTTAATTAATTATTAATTAAGAACACAAAAACAATGTTTACATATAATTAGAAAGAACTAATATTATATAGAGATACATAAGATACTTTAAACACCAAAACAATTTAAATTCAAACTAATTTGGATGGTCAGAATTTAACAAAAAAAAACACTAGCATACTTAGTTCATATATCATTTTGGTCGTACAAAAAATCAAAATAACTATATTATTAAAATAAATAATATAATATTAAAAAGTAATGTTTGTGGTAATTATATTTAATCCCCTAAGGTACTCATGGTGTTTAAACTAGTTCGCAAAAACAACAATGTATGTTTTCTTTAGGTCCTTTTCACTGAGAAATTGTTCCGTGTGAGTTCTTTTTAATAAAATATTCTATCAGTTTTTAGTATTAAATTATATTAAAAAAATAAAATTTTGGCATTTACAAGTGCATCAAATACTAATATAGAGATGCCTGTATAGATAACTATATCTATATATACATCATATATATATATAATATTTGTGTACTTAATTAAAATGATTTTTATCTTCTAAATTAAGTTTTGTTCTTGTCCATTAATGCTACTATTTATGCATTTTAATTTGTTCGTATATTTGGTCATACAAAAAATCAAAATAACTATATTATTAAAATAAATAATATAATATTAAAAAGTAATGTTTGTGTAATTAGATTTAATCCCCTAAGGTAGTCCCCATGTTTAAACTAGTTCACAAAAAAAATAGTGTATGATTTCTTTAGGTCCTTTTCACTGAAAAATTGTTCCCTGTGAGTACTTTTTAATGAATTCTATCAATTTTTAATATGAAATTATATTAAAAAAACAAAGTTTTGGCATTGACAAGTGCATCAAATATTAATATAGAGATGCCTGTATAGATAACTATATCTATATATACATCATATATATAATATTTGTGTACTTAATTAAAATGATTTTTATCTGTTAAATTATGTTTTGTAATTGTCCATTAATGCTACTATTTATGCATTTTAATTTGTTCCTGACTGTAATTATATATATATATATATAAAATTAATTAAATTTGATATTTTACTAGGTTAGAAGAGGAAAGATAAGTGAACGGATGAAGTTTCTGCATGATCTTGTTCCTGGATGCAATAAGGTAGGCGCTTGTCTAAAGGAGATCAGGCAAAAGGGAAATTACATGCAGGTCTTTAGGATTTGACTATCATTTCATATAAATCCATGTTTTTTTATTCATTTCATAAAATATCATTCCAGCAAATCCAATCTTAGATAAGTCCGTAACTCTTTAAACTTGTTTCATTTACTTGGCTTTCGTTATTAATCAAACAATTAATTTCAATTATGTAGTGATGTAACATGCTCCTAGACTGACTCAACTAGAATTGAGAAAGAAAGATGCACATAACAAAAATACACAGAATGTGAAAAAGTGATTTTATACGAGAAATATAATTTCTAACATTATGCCAAAAATTGAAAGATTACAATCAATTCGTAGGACTTATATACGAAAGCCCTAGCAATCAACCCAAAATAGATATACATAATATTTGACTCACTAGCTAGTATCCTAAACTATGTCATATTGATTAATTGCCAAAAGTCAATCTTAATACGAAATTATTTAAGCTACTAAAAATAACTACTATAAATATTAAAAATAAAAAAATTACAAAATGATAAATTTAAGAAAAAAAAAATGAAATTTCAGTAAAATAATAAGGTCAGTCAGCAGTAAGTAGATAAGTTGATGGTGGATCCATCTCTAATTAGAGCTTTCAAGATTGAAGTTAAATGCCGCGCGAAAACACCAATTATGAAGTGACTCAATTGTATTGAGTCAACCTGAACTTTGTCCGATCAAACTAATTCGAATATTCTAGTGCTATACACAAACATAAAAAAAACAAATGTATCTATTTGAAGGACGTGCCATACCTCAGGGCCCAGATTGTAATTTCCACAACCTTCATCCTAAAATGTGATTCGATCGGCACTGTAGGTAGCTGGGAAAGCGCTGATGCTTGATGAGATTATTAACTACGTGCAGTCGTTACAACTCCAAGTTGAGGTACAAATTTAATAGAATTACTAATTTTTAAGAATTTTTATCTTCATTTATATCTTATAATGCTAATTATTTTTCTTCTTTAGTTTCTTTCCCTGAAGCTGGCCACAGTGAGCCTCCCGTTCGATGTCAATTACATATACGTAAGTTTGGCATCAACCTACATGATTATAAGCCTTAAAAGATTTTATTTGGCAACTACTTAACTTAATTATTCGAGTGAGTTTAACTACTTAACTTTTTATGCTGCTTAAAAGTGCACTCAAGCAATTAAATAAATACTTAAAATTAAAGCAAGTTAAGCCATCTCCACGTAATTTAATGATAAGCTACTTAACTTACCACTCTGAGCAGCTTTAAAAACTTAACTTTCATTCAAACTTTTTACATGCGCAAAAATTACTTCAAACAATTTAACTTTAATAATTAAGTATATGTATATGAAAACTATTTGAATACGAAAGTGATTTCAAAATCTTAACATGATGGGATATGAAGTCTAGATCATTATGTACAACTAGAGGATGGACATGATAAAGAATAAGGATAAAGAGTATCCAGCTGGACATTTTCTATCTCATTTAATTATTACGTGCATTATTGGGGAACAAACTATAGTGACGAGAACATTCAGTTTTCGGAATGGATGGCAAAATTTTTAGACCAGACCATCTTTTTCAAGAACAATCGATTAAGCAGAAAAACTGTACAATAGAGAAACTCGACTGGACTGTCTAATCTGATTAGGAGACTTATCCAGCTGTAATTTTGGGTTTATGTTTGTTTCAACTTTTTCCTATAAATATCTATTTAAGTTTAACCCTAATTATCATTATGACCTTGATAGTTTTTCTAAGATTTGAGAAAGTGAAATATATTATGAGATTATTGTATTCTCTCTAGAGATTTTTTTAGTTTTTCCTCAAAGTTAAGGTTTTTCATAGAAAATTGATATTTTTTTTTCTTGTATCAGCTGGTTTTCTTACATCTCTCTTATTTTTGATTGGATTTTTGCTTCGACTGTATAAGATTTTTTTGTGGGATTTGTGTTTCCAAGAGAGATTGTATTGATGTATTCACAACATAACATTGCTTAACTATTAATTTATTAGCTAATCAACATTGAGATTAAACACTTTATATGGTTGAGGTAGCCTTTGCATGTTTTTGTAGCTCATCTTAATAACAGACAACACATTAATGTATCCTCTGCAGGCTACCTCAAGCTCATCTGCCTTTGAAGAGCCATTTCTGGGAGCTTCTCTAATGGCTGAAGGCGGCCTCGAGCTGCAGAACGGTCGTTTCTTGGTGGATGACCTCCATGATTTAGTTCAAATGAGCTTCCAGAATCCGTAGAATGTCTTCTTCTCCGAGAGTTAATTTTCAAGGAGCATGAATTGACTGCAGAAAGCTTGCTTAAGTTGAGAGTAATATATATCTATATATATATATATATATGGAGGAAGATTGCATGAGTAATGATGACCATCTGTAAGCCATTGCAACTGGTGATTATATGTACTGCATTTTTATTGTCCTGTGGTATTTATTATTCATAATTTATTAATGAAATTATGAAGCAATCATCACACACTCATATATATATATATATATATATA
>JAEMOT010000565.1:0-12321 GCA_019297695.1 Apostasia ramifera
ATACTTGACCGTGATTTTATTAATGGCGCGACTATCTACGCACATCCTTCACGATCCGTCTTTTTTCGGAGTCAGAAGTGCTGGAATAGCACAAGGGCTAAGGCTTTCTCGGATGAACCCCTTCTGGAGTAATTCATCTACCTGCCGTTTTAATTCCGCATGTTCAGTAGGATTCAAGCGGTAGTGCGGAAGGTTTGGAAGCGTTGCTCCAGGCACGAGATCAATCGCGTGCTGGATACCACGCATCGGGGGTAAGCAGTCGGGAAGGTCTCCCGGGAACACGTCAGCAAATTCCTTAAGTATAGGAACTGCTTCTGGTGGAGGTTCAACCGGATCACTCTCTTTCACTTCCTTAACCGCAACAGCCCAAATTAAGGAATTCTCATCTATTTTCTTCTCGAACTCTCGAGCGCTAATTAAGTGAAGGTCTTTCTTCTTTGAGGCTTCTTTCTTACTTGAAATTTCTTTCTTGCTAATGGCCTTAGGAGGAGAAGGGCCTATCACGATCTTGTCACCCTTATAGGTGAATACACAAGAATTAGATCGTCCTCGAAGGGTAACATCCAGATCATACAACCAGGGTCTACCCCAAATGATACTACCAACTTCCATTGGTAGGACGTCACACCAAACTTTGTCCTGATAGGAATTGAATTGAATCGGGACTAAGCATCGCTGTGTAACCTCCAAGGAAGAAGCATTAATCCAGGAAACTTTATATGAATTAGGATGACTCTGGGGAATTAAACCAGTCTTAGACACAGTTGTTGTGGCGATCACATTCACACAACTTCCACTGTCAATGATAATCTTACACACTTTTTCATTATTTCTTATGTAAGTGTGAAAGATAGAAGTTCTGCGTCAATCACCACTTTCTTTGGGTTGGGTTAGAGCACATCTAACAACCTCTATTCTTGGATCACTAGGAGAGTCATGCTCATAAGTAAATCCGATATGTCCTAGAGTTTCATAATCAGGATCATCAAATTCGCCAATAAGTGCCTCATCAGCCACATAAGTGGGCAGGTCATCCTCATAGGCTGGAGACTCATCATCCTGTTCTATGATCATTGTCCTTGTAGGACATTCAAATGCCATGTGACCGATTCCCTGACACCTGAAACAGCGTATAGACCGATTACCACCACTACTAGAGGTTTCCCCGATCACAGTCTTGCCTTTGTCAGTGGCAAGAGGCCGGCCAGTGGCTGGTGAACCATCAGCTGGCTTGGTCCCTGAAGGCGTAGTCCTTGTGGAAGCTATGGTCGAGCGCGAATCAACTTTACGTAGTATGATCGCCCTTTGATACCTTTCTAGATCTTGGGCAACTTGATAAGCTTGCTCAAGGGTTGGGATCTGCCTCACAATGATTTCGCGTTGTATGTCGTCCCGAAGTCCAGATCGGAATCTAGAAAATGTGACTTCTGGATCTTCATGAACACCACATCGCATAAGGAATTTGTCGAACCTCGCGATGTATTCAGCGACAGTTTTATTACCCTGAGTCAGCCTTTGCCATTGATCTAATAAGTGATGCTGATACGAAACAGGAACATATTTCTCTCTAAGTTTCGCTTTAAGCTCATCCCACGATCCAATAGGTTCTTGTCGACCGTGCTGCAAGAGTCGCTCAACATTATTTATGTAGAGCTTGGCTTGCATAGTAAGCTTCATCTTCGCGAATCTAACCTTTCGATTTTCCGACATGTCGTACCATTCATAATAATGGTCCATGTCCGCTTCCCAATCTAAGTAAGCCTTTGGGTCCAGACGACCGTCAAAGGTAGGGGCCTCTACTTTCACGCCACATCAGTTATTTTCTTCTGGCTCACGTGACTCTCGTATTTAAAAACCCATAGGGTTATGCTCAGTTCTCCTAGGTCCATAAATTTGCCTAGGTTGTTCGATTCCATTCTCTTGATTATTTTGGCCCTCAAGTTGGTTTATTTTACCGTCCATATAATCTAACCTTGTGATAATCTCAGTTAATGTTCTCTGAAGTTTGGGATCCATACTACTAGTTGGTTTAGGGTCAGAAATGGAATATTCGGAACCAGAACGAGTGCGCATGCAATAAAATAAATATGATCTAATTTATGCAGATGCAAATATGCCCTAACCTGACTTAATGCTCTGATACCAAATTTGATGCGGGACAGGTAAATGACAATGCAGTCTTGAGATCAGTAATTTTATAAAGTAGGTTTTCACAAAATAATACTTGAATTTCAAAGAATAATTTTGTGATGACTGAGAAATTAATTAAGCCCGCAAAACTAATTACTTTTAAAATTTTAAATAAATTAGATCGAAGGTAATTGAGAAATTACCAATTCAGATTAGGGCGCAATCCGGTTTTCAATAAATCAGAAACGGGGAACAGGATTAAGGGTCTCACAATATTTAACCAGCAGTAATTGAAAATCACTCAATAATGAAAGGTNGGCGTACGCAAAAGCAGTCAGGGCGCAGTCGCGCGCGGGGGCGACGCGTGCGATTCGGGCGCAGGCGCGTGCGGATGAAACTGTCAGAGAAGTCGATGTGAATGCTGGAGGTGCGAGATGAATGGAATCGAACCCGAAGGGGAGGAGCTTGAGCGTGTGGAGTTTAGGGATTCTCACCCAAGGCCCAAGCCCTTCCCTATCCAGGATATCGATTCATTCCAGAATCAAATAATCCCAAGGGAAACACAAATCAGATTTATTCAGCATTAAGAAAATAAGAGTGACAGGGAGGCGTTTATATAGGCCTCCATACAGACTGACTCAATAAAGAAAAAATACATAATGTAATAAATTCCTCAAACAAACGAGAAAATACTAAATAACATGCCTAAAATAATGATCACTGAAATAGAAACAATTAATACAAAATAAATGCGAGAAATAAAATCATCCCAAAATGGAATCTCCAATCAATCAGAATAAATAGGAGATTTCCAATCTATCGAGTCAGCGATCCGCAGCATCCATCTTTCCCAATCTGTCCTAATAGTCAATCAATCCAGATCGAAGCAGCATGGCTAGATCTCGGTCGTCGACGATAAACTCTGCCAGGAATGAATCGACGGTCGATCGTGGTGTCCCCACCAAAGATCTTTCGAGAACACGTAGGTAAATTCCTTAAGGATAGAAAATGCTTTAGGTGGGGGTACAATCGAATTACTCTCCTTCACTTCTTTAACAGGAACAGCCCAAATTAAAGAATTTCATCTATTTTCTTCTCAAACTCTCGAACGTTAATTAAGTGAAGGTCTTTCTTCTTTGAGGCCTTTTTCTTACTTGAAATTTCTCTCTTGCTGATGGCCTTAGGAGGAGAAGGACCTATCACGATCTTGTCACCTTTATAGATGAACACACAGGAATCTGCACCCTCTAGCATTCACCTCGACTCATCCTCATTCACTCCGCCAGCTAGCCTGCATTCCTACATCCCGCTCGTAGAATCCGGTCTGTCGCAATCGCGACGACGTGACCCCCCCTTCGCCGATGACGTGTCTGCTCCGACTATGCCGGGGCGACACAGCGGCTTCTCTCGACATTCTTACAGCTTAGTCTCGCCTGGAAGCCTAGTCCGACGCGCCCTCACCTCGTGTGCCTCATTTTACGAGCTGCGGGGACGCGCGAGAGGAGGTGGCATGTGGTCGCACTAGCGGTGGGGGAGCAAAAGGGGAAAGAGGGGCACAGAAAAATTTCTTTTTTGTGATAGGAGATAACTAGGCAATTTGAGAATTCCCACCAAAATCTAACCTTATCATTTTCTTCACTATATTATCAACTCCTTAACTCAAATCTAGGCACTCAGAAAACTTTTAACTCAAATCTACGCTTGGGCCGCACGCCAGCGTGCCACTCTCGCGCCAGTGCTCGTGTCGTACGTCAGCGCGCCAGCGCGCCCCGAGCCGTCTGCCCACCTGCGCCAATCCCGAGCGCCTCAACCCTATTTTTGGGGGAAAATTAAATCGTGGTCCCTGGACTCTCTGGCTCAGGTACGAATTTCAACAAAGCCTTTAACCTGATTAAGTCGAATAATCTGGATTTTTTTTGCTCGCATGTGATTTGCTCGAACTTGTTCCACCTGTGCGACCTTTCATTATTGAGTGAATTTAAATTACTGTTGGTTAAATATTGCGAGATCCTTAATCCTGTTCTCTGTTTCTGATTTATTGAAAACCGGATTGCGTCTTAATCTAAATTGCTAATTTTTCAATTACCTTTGATATAATTTTTTTAAATTTTGAATGAAATTAGTTTTGCGGGTTTAATTAATTTCTCAGTTATTACAAAATTGTTCTCTGATATTTTAGCATTAGTTTGTGAATAATCTGGCTTATAAAATTACTGATCTTTAAACTACATCGTCATTCATCTATCCCTCATCAAATTTGGTATCAGAGCATTAAGTCAGGTTAGGGCATATTTGCATCTGCATAAATTAGATCATATCTGTTTTTATTGCATGCGAACTCGTTGTGGTTCCGAATATTCCATTTTTGACCCTAAACCAACTAATAGTATGGATCCCAAACTTCAAAGAGCATTAACTGAGATTATAACTAGATTAGATCGTATGGACAGTAGGATAGACCGACTTGAGGGCCAAAATAATCAAGAAAATGAAATCAAACACCCAAGGCAAAATTATGGACCTAGAAAAACAGAGCACAACCCTATAGGTTATCAAACACGAGAGTCATGTGAGCCAGAAGAAAATAACTGGCGTGGCGTGAAAGTAGAATTCCTACTTTTGACGGTCGTCTGGAACCAAAGGCTTACTTAGATTGGGAAGTTGATATGGACCATTATTATGAATGGTACATGTCAGAAAATCGAAAGGTTAGATTCGCGAAGATGAAGCTCAATATGCAAGCCAAGCTTTACATAAATAATGTTGAGCGAATCTTGCAACACGGTCGACAAGAACCTATTGGATCGTGGGATGAGCTTAAAGCGAAATTTAAGGAGAAATATGTTCTTGTCTCATATCAGCATGACCTATTAGATCAATAGTAGAGATTGACTCAAGGCAATAAGACTGTCCCTGAATACATCGCGAAGTTCGATGAATTTCTTATGCAATGTGTTCATGAGGATCTAGAAGTCACATTTTCTAGATTCCGATCTGGACTTCGGGACGACTTACAGCCCGAAATTATTATGAGACAAATCTTAAACCTTGAGCAAGCGTATCAAAGATGGATCATACTACGTAAAGTTGATCCGCGCCTAATAGTAGCTCTTACAAGGTCTACGCCCTCAAGGACCAAGCCAGCTGATGGTTCACCAGCCACTAGCCAACCTCTTGCCACTGACAAAGGCAAGACTGTTATCAAGGAAACCTCTCATAGTGGTGGTAATCGGTCTATATGCTGTTTCAGGTGTCAGGGAATCGGTCACATGGCATCCGAATGTCCTATAAGGACAATGATCATAGAGTAGGATAATGATTCTCCAGCCTATGAGGATGACCCACCCACCTATGTGGCTGATGAAGTACTTGTTAACAACTTTGAGGATTCCGAGTATGAAACTTTAGGATATATCGGATTTACTTATGAGTCTGAGTCTCATAGTGATCTAAGAATTGGGGTGGTTAGATGTGGGGTGGTTAGATGTGCTCTAACCCAGCCCAAAGAAAGTGGTGATTAGTGCAGAATTTCTATCTTTCACATTTATATAAAAATTAATGAAAAAATGTGTAAGATTATCATTGACAGTGGAAGTTGTGTGAATGTAATCACCACTATAACTGTATCCAGGGTTGGTTTAATTCCCGAAAGTCATCTCAATCCATATAAAATTTCTTGGATTAATGCCTCGTCCACGCTATTTTGTCCCGATTCAATTCAATTTCTATTAGAACAAGGTTTGGTGTGACATCCTACCAATGGAAGTTAGTAGACCTCAGTTGTATGATTTAGATGTTACTCTTCGAGGATGATCCAATTCCTGTGTGTCATCTATAAAGGTAACAAGATCGTGATAGGTTCTTCTCCTCCTAAGGTCATCAGCAAGAGAGAAATTTCAAGTAAGAAAGAGGCCTCAAAGAAGAAAGACCTTCACTTAATTAACGCTCGAGAGTTCAAGAAGAAAATAGATGAAAATTCTTTAATTTGGGCTGTTGCTGTTAAAGAAGTGAAGGAGAGTAATCCGATTGTACCCACCTGAAGCATTTTCTATCCTTAAGGAATTTGTCGACGTGTTCTCGAAAGATCTTCCTGACTGTTTGCCCCCAATGCGCGATATTCAGCACGATTCCATCTGTGTCGTGGTTGATCGATTTTCTAAGATGACACATTTTCTCCCTTGTTCTAAAACATCATATGCCTCTAGGATCGCTCGCTTATTTTTCGATGAGGTAGTTAGATTGCATGGGTTGCCAAAGTCAGTGGTGTCTGATCGAGACACTAAATTTACCAGTTATTTTTAGAAAACTCTGAGGCATCTCCTCGGTACGAAACTTAAATTTTTTACGGCCTTTCATTCTCAAACAGATGGACAAATAGAAGTAGTTAATAGAAGTTTAGGGAATCTATTCCGTTGTTTAGTGGGAGAAAATGGAAGAAATTGGGATCTTGTCTTACCTCGTGCTGAGTTTGTATACAAAAATTCTGTCAATAGGTCTGTAGGCATGAGTCCATTTGAAATTGTGCATGATTATAAGCCTAGAGTTTCTGTAGATCTCATTTCATTACCTGTGCATGCTAGTATGTCTGAGTCTGCTGAGCCATTTACACAGCATATTAGGGAATTGTATAAAGAGATCAGCAAAAAAATAAGTGCCAGTAATGACACTTATAAGAAATTAGCAGATTGTCACAAAAGAATGTAGGAATTTTCAGAAGTACATTATGTGATGATTCAGGCTCGACCTGAGCGATTCTCATCTGGAACTGTTAAGAAATTACAAGCTCGCGGAGCTGGTCCTTTTAGAATTTTAAAAAAAATTGGTTCAAACGCGTATGTTGTTCATTTACCACCAGAGTATGGTATCAATTCAATCTTGAATATCTCAGACTTGGTGGTATACAACGAGCTAACAGTAATACCCAATGATCCGTTTGAGCCTTCATTACCCATTAAGAGTAAACCCTTACTCGAGTGTCCACCAGCCAAATCCACTTACAAACAGGAGCAAATAAAGCAAATCCTTGATAAGCAGATAATTTCCACAAGAAATCGAGAATACTAGCGTTATTTGGTTAGTTGGAAGGGTTTATCTCTGTCCGAGGATTCATAGATTACTAGAGATGAGCTGCAGAGACTTGATCCAGATTTACTAGAGAGATATCACAGCAGAGAGGACCCTACTCGACAGAGTCGAGGAAAGAGTTGGTGGGGACACCACAATTGATCGTCGATTCATTCCTGGCAGAGTTTGTCGTCGACGACCGAGATTTAGCCACACTGCTTCGATCTGGATCGATTGACTATTAAGACAGATTTGGAAAGATGGATACTGCGGATCGCTGACTTGTTGGATTGGAAATCTCTCATTCATTCTGATTGATTGGAGATTTCATTTTGATTGATTGGAGATTTCATTTTGGGATGATTTTATTTCTCACATTTATTTTGTATTAGTTGTTTCTATTTTTGTGATTGTTATTTTAGACATGTTATCTGGTATTTTCTCGTTTGTGTGAGGAATATATTATATTATGTATTTTTTCTTTATTGAGTCAGTTTGTATGGTGGTCTATATAAATGTCTCCCTGTTATTTTTATTTTTCTGATGCTGAATAAATTTTACTTGTATTTTCCTTGGGATTATTTGATTCTGGAATGAATCGATATCCTGGATAGGGAAGGGCTTGGGCTTTGGGTGAAAATCCCTAAACTCCACCCACTCCATCTCCTCCTCTCTGGGTTCAATTTCATTCCTCTTGCACCCTCCAGCATTCACCTCGACTCATCCTCATCCACTCCACCAGCTAGCCTGCGTTCTTGCATCCCGCTCGTAGAATCCGGTCCGTCGCGATCGCGATGACGTGACCCCCCCATCGCTGATGTGTCTTCTCCGACTACGCCGGCGCGAGACAGCAGCTCCTCTCGACATTCATGCAGCTTAGTCGCACCTGNCGCTCCCCGAGCTGCCCGCACGCTTGCGCCAGTCCCGAGCGCCTCAGCCCTATTTTTGGTGGGAAATTACATCGTGGTCTCTGGACTCTCTGACTTAAGTACGAATTTCAACAAGGCCTTTAACCTGGTTAAGTCGAATAATCTGAATTTTTCTGCTCGCTTGTTATTTACTCGAACTTGTTCCACTTGTGCGACCTTTCATTATTAAGTGAAATATTGTGAGATCCTTAATCCTGTTCCCCTTTTCTGATTTGTTGAAAATCGGATTGCGCCCTAATCTGAATTTGTAATTTTTCAATTATTTTCGATCTAGTTTATTTAAAATTTTTACGAGTTTAATTAATTTCTCAGTTATTACAAAATTGTTCTCTGATATTTTAGCATTAGTTTATGAATAATCTGTCTTATAAAATTGCTGATCTTTAAACTGCATCGTCATTCATCTGTCCCGTATCAATGTGGTTTGTTCAGCTTGTTGCAAGGATAATTGAATGCAATAAACCCTAGGTCCTTGGCAACAATATCAATACTCTGATCTTTGGTGGCAGTATGAGGGGTGACCATTTTTTTTGGATAGAACAACATGAATGAAATGATAATCAACTCTGATATGTTTTGTTGTTTCATGGAAGACAAGAATGTTGGCAACATTAATTGTTGATTTTGGCACAGTACATGCTCATAGATTCAGTTGAAGTATTCAAGCAGAGCCTGATTCACATCAGTTGACATGCCTTGATTCGAGTAGAGCTTTGATTGACATAGCATCTGAAAAAGCTTCTATGTGTTGGTGCCAGTTTTTTCCATATATAATAATTCTTTTCTAGGAGACTTCCAGACTCCTTGATGTAAAATGCAAGGACTTTAAGGCAACATTTCAATGAGAGTTTTGGTTTTTGTAACGAACGAGATATCCAGTTTGCTGACTGTAAGATGTTTAAGTTTTCTAGTAAGTCTCCTATAGTTATATATCCCGATGTAGCACAATCATTAAAATCTTTACCATTGTCATCTACTTTAAATGGTAATTGAGCTTCTACGGGCATATCCACTTCCCAACAAACCTACTTCATCAAGTATTTGTAACTTACTTTCTCTGTGACAAGGGGATTCCTTTGCAGGTTTAAGCAATCTCAATACCCAAAAACTATCTTGCAAGCTCTAGAAGTGATTCTTTAATGTTTATTATCCCGTTACAGCTGATGCAACGGTGCTAAGCAATGAGAGGAATTTCTTGTTGCCAAACTGCTCTCGGGACTGGAAGTTGGCTTTCTCCTCTACCAGTCTCAGTTGCTGGTAGATGTCACTGTTCAGCAAGCAATTTCTAGTATATGAAAGGGAGAGGACTTGAGTGAAATGATTTAAAGATATGCACCACCACTATGAAAACTCTCCTAATCTCAAGGATTTGGGCGTGATTTACCCATGATATAATCAGGATAATTTGAGCAGGGTTTTGATTAAATCGAATATTTTCTCGATGATGAAACTTGACATGGCATTGAACAATCATAGGGCCATTATGGCCAGGCTGAAGCTGGAAACTGAATGATTTTTTCAGCTGGTAGATCCATGAAAAACTAGTTGATAATCAGCTAAGTTTGACTAATTGCAGGTTGGTGATCTTGGCCTTTCAAAAGTGAAATGCAAGACGCTGATATCTGGTGGTGTGCGAGGAACATTGCCTTGGATGGCTCCCGAGCTTCTGAATGGAAGCAGCAATCTTGTTTCTGATAAGGTAGGCCTAATTTTTATATATGTACACACATATGTTCATACGTGTGTGCGTGCGTATTACAGATATTTGTGATTGTGAAATATTCTCAGGTGGATGTATTTTCTTATGGTATCGTGATGTGGGAGCTTTTTACAGGCCTTGAACCATATGCAGATCTGCACTATGGAGCAATCATAGGTAACAACTTTTCTGGGGCATGCTTCATTGCTTTCATATCAAATGTATCACTTAGTTTTTCTTAAACTCTCATCATCTTACATGTTCATTTAGCACAAGATATGCCTTGGAAGAAGATATCTTTCCTTAATTGTCATCAATTCTTATAATCATTAATCATGATCATTAATAGGTGGGATAGTGAGCAACACCCTAAGACCAGCAGTGCCAGAGGCATGTGATCCTGAATGGAGAGCATTGATGGAGCAGTGCTGGTCGGCTGAACCCTCGGAGAGGCCAAGCTTCACTGAGATCGCCAACAGATTGCGTTCTATGGCAGCTTCTCTTTCTCAAAAGGTGCAAACCTCCTCAAACGGCCAGCCACAAACCCACAAGTAATCGATTCTATTCTCGGCCCTTCTTCTTTCCATTTTGTGAGGAAAAACAAAATGAAAAATTTACATATAGGACACCCTGTTCTCCTCATATTACATATCCTATTTTTGTTACGTCCCCTATTTTGGTTATCTACAGCATACAGATCTTTTATGCGTAAATATTACTCTTAATATTACTTTCAGCTAGAGTAATATTTACAGTTTGAGGTGTGTATGCATTTTTTGTAAATTATCAAAATAGGTTGTGTACGTTGTAGTGTGGCTCGTGGAGAGCTTCTTATACTTGTAGTATGATGATGATGATGATGATGATAAGGATGGATGAAGCTCTCCACTCAAACCACTCTTATATTACATATAGGAGTGTATCAACTGTGTTGTTACCTGTAAGTAGTACTGCTCCCTATTCTTTAGCTTATATTTTTACCAGTGATTCTTGTGTTTGTTTTGTGAAATTTCTTGATGTTTTTGGGCGTATTTTTTTGGTTAAAAGGGGCATAGTTTAATTAGATTTCAGTTGTATATATTTAGGGTTGGCAATTATGTTTTATACTTTGAATTCTGTTATCAATGTGAATAGATTTGACATCTTCATGACGTAATGTCAGTTTTTCCAATGTTCGTAGGACTGGACCGGTCAATAAGACTGGTTTAAATAGGCCATTATACTGTTCTGTTTTATTCATAAATTTGAAGTAACAGTTTGATAGGATTGAATCGGCTAAAAATTGATCTAATTGTTGAGCTGAATGGATTCATTCAACTAATTAAAGATCATGAATATGTAAAGTAAATTTGACAAATATTTATTAATTTTTTTATGTTTTAAAATTAAATTAATTTAATAATTTGCGTGAATTTATAAGCTAGATTCATGTTTTTATTATTAAGGTTCTTTTGTTTTGAAATTAAAAATTAATCTAATTTAATTTTAATGTCATATCACATCACATATAAAATATAATATTAAAAATTAATTTTATTTCACATATTATATATATTATTAACGCGCCGTTGCCGGGTTCCAAATCCCGGATGAGAAACGCGGAGGGTTGCGTTAGGCAGTTGACAGTCAGCGTAAAACTTGTCGAATCAATCATGACATGAATCCTTTAGAAAATTGCATTAAAGTTAGGGCGTTCCCTGGAAGTGACGCGCTGTATTGCCTGAATACAGTGAAAAATGAGCAAGGGCCGCTGCATCGACGCCCGAGTGTAGTGAAAAATGAGCAAGGGTCCCCACATCATGGACGGATGCGGGTAAAGAAGCTAGTCCATCATAGTAGAACTCAAGTCAGTAGGATTAGATTAGGAATTTGGAATATAGGCAGCCTGACGGGCAAGCTAATGGAGTTGGTGGATATTATGATTCATAGAAAGATTAATATTTTGTGCCTGCAGGAAATAAAATGGGTTGGAGAGAAAGCTAAGGAAATTGATGGCCTAGGTTTTAAACTTTGGTACTCTGGTAAGAATAAAAATAAGAATGGAGTGGGTATAATTCTGGATAAGAGCTTGAAGGACCATGTAGTGGAAGTTAAGAAAAATTGTGATAGAATTATGGCTTTAAAAATTATAATCAATGGAATAATTATTAACATTGTAAGTGTGTATGCTCCCCAAGTTGGCTTAGATGCGAGCACAAAGGAAAAATTTTGGAATGATTTAGAAGAGTTAATACAAGAGATACCTCAGGAGGAAAGATTATTTATTGGAGGAGATTTAAATGGATATGTTGGACGTTTTGCTGAGGAATTTAATAATATACATGGTGATATGGTTTTGGAGAGATAAATGAGGAGGGTAAAACTATTTTAGAGTTTTCTTCAGCATATGATCTTGTAATTGCTAATACTTTATTCAAGAAGAGAGAGGAGCATGTTATCACATACAAGAATGGAATTTCAAGAACTCAGATTGATTATTTTCTTATAAGGAAACGAGAT
>JAEMOT010000565.1:14367-48382 GCA_019297695.1 Apostasia ramifera
TAGTTACTTAAACTTAGATAAGAATTTGGTAACTGATAGAGCGCAATGGAAACAAAGGATTCATGTAGTCGACCCCACTTAGTGGGATTAAGGCTTGGTTGTTATTGTTGTTGTTGTATATTATATATATTATTAAAATAATAATTAATTTATATCACATCTCTCACATATCTCAATATAATAATTAATTTTATATTATATTATTCATATATTTTAATATAATAATTAATTTATATCATACTATTTATAATTTTTAATAAAAAAAATATTTCTAATTAAATTTAATTTAAATTTTATTAAATTTAATTTTACAAATAAATAGACCCTAATAGTCTATTAAATAGTTGGAGAATTATTTTGTTAGATATTTTTTAATTCATTGTTTTATCTTGTAAATTAATTTTAATTTCTTAAAATAATTTACAATATTTATAAATTAAATATATTTATTATATAATTATGAGAATTGAATTTACGGTTTAACCAATTGAATTGGTTAGATCATGAATCAATCACTTACTAGTTTAATCTTTTGATTGGATTCTAAAAATCTTTAGTTTTTGGTTCAATTCAGTTTGCTATTTTTTTTAACTATAATTTCTTTCATAAAACACAATTTAAATGATAAAAAAAATATTTTATTTTAAATTCGTAGGCTTTGTTTCAGGCAAAGAGAGTTATGGTTTGAAATTTTTTAATCAGTTTTAAAAATAAAAAATTTATTTGCCTGATACTTTATACAAACTATGAAACTACAAATAAAATATTTATTTTATATCATATTATGTATAATGTTCAATTCAATTACTGATTTTTTTTCACATTTTATATAATTTTATCATAATAAATTAATTTTATTTTTCATTTTTACATGTTCCAAGGTTGGAAAAGATTTTTAAGCTATAGATTAAAAAAAAAAATCAGCTAACAAGTTTGCGCTCTTCAAGCTGGTTGCGGGAAGACCATTTTTGGTCTTTACTGGTTATTTAATAAGCAAACTTTTATGAGATGTCGCATCATTGATTTTAAGTATTAAAAGCATTTACTTGATGGATTTGAATGCAGCATATAATAGGATAAAAAGATTGATACCAAAGGACAAGAATTCAAGAAATTGAAATCAATAGTTTCAAAGTGAAACAGAAAAAAATGGCTTATGATTATAGAGGGGGACCTACAAATATAACCCCAACATATCATTTTTAAGATAATAGGATAACGTAAAAAAACCTAGTTATTTAAACAAACTTTTACGAGATGCTACATTATTGATTTCAAGTATTAAAAAATTTTACTTCGATGAATAATTCATAGAATGAAAAGATTAATACTGACCAAATAACCCTTATAGACAAAGGGGAATTCAAAAGATTGAAATCAATAGTTTTTGGTGAAACAGAAAAAACGTCTTACGAAGTGAGACCCTAAAAATGAGACCCCAACGCCCTCTAATCATAAAAATCCTAAGATGATAGGGCAACAAAAATAGAGGGGAATACTTCATTTTTTTGTGTAATCACCACATCCTTAGAGCACAAGACTACGTATTTACATGTGTGTAGATGTAAAACTAATAAAGAAAATCAGTATTGTCCATAACTGTGAAATAAGTTCAGTACCATTTTGAAATATAAGACCACTAATACGTATAATTCACCTGCATTGTTTCAAAATTAGTCACACCAAATAAACCGTGCACCTTCTAAATGATGACAATATACATTTCATACATAGTTCACACTGCTCACTAACACCAATATCTCTTATTGGCAAAATCGTGTAAATCATCAAAATCAACCATTATGCATTTGGTTTTTGTAGATATAGGAAGAGAGAGAGAGAGAGAGCAAATTAAGCCTGCAATCTATATTGACCATGAGGGACAAATGCCTACAAACTGATTGAAATTTCTTTTCAGAAGCTCCACAGTATGGCACAGTTCCTCTCTCTCTCTCTCTCTCCCCCTCTCCCTCTCTCTCTCTCTGTGTGTGTGCTGTTCATATCATGTGCTGGTAGTGTTCTTTCTAATCATATCGATAGATCTATATGTTAGGCCGTTCCGCAGATTGCTCTGCATGTGCAGAATTGAAGAGAAACCTATTGCTTTCTTGCCTTCCATTTTGCTTCTCATTCTCTTGCATTACCTCACCTGCATTCATCATCCTTATCAACACTGTAGTCTCATAGATTATTTTTTAGATAATATTATTACATTTCTTAGTCATTTATTAGATGTGGTAACTGACAATCATCATAATGTCTTTGATGGAATGTTTGTGAAAGGTTACATTGTCAGGTAATAGTATTTCAAATCATACACAAATTCTAATATTAAAAATTAACAAACCTACAAACAAACAAATAAAATTTAAAAAAGATTATTAAATATATATTATGTTTGATTTGTGCTCTTCCGCCTTAAAGAAAACCTTCAAATGACAATAATGGCGAGAGTAAAGTCAACCTTGTGGCTTCTTTCCATGTCTTGTTCCTATTTAGTACTGTTTGTCAAGTTAATACAAAAAATCCCTAGATCTATTTTTTTATGAAGGTAACTTGCATTAATTCATTCATTATGGCTCAAATAGGAAAAATCATACTTTGAAATAGTTGATATTGTTATAAGTAGATAAAACTTCTATGAGTGCAAACCTTTTTCTCTTGTTTTTAACTGAAGTAGATGAGGATGGGTTGTTGTGCCAGTTTCGTTTCCTCTGGTTGATGAACCAATTGTTGATTTGTTTTAGCTGCAAGCCAGTTTCCTGAACCAACCGGGCCTTGTCATCTTCCTAAATATTTAGAGATTTCAGAAGTTTAGAGTGCAGAATTCAATGACACATTATGTAATAAAAATTGAGAAGCATACTGTGGGATAAGGCCATTTGGAGTGCGATTGCCACCATGCCTTCAACGTAGAAGTGGTATCACCTGGAAGTTTACCAGCTCTTCTCTTTCGTAAAATCTCTTCTCTAATGTCCACAATCTTCTCCTTGTATCCCTAAAGATTGATAACCATTAATAAGTAACTTTTGCTATTAATGTAAAGCATTGGAGCATTATACAATATTTAAATGTTAATGTGATGCCTATGTTATTTATAAATTTTACTTGTTTGGTTTAATATTATTATATTAGTTGGTTCAATACTTTTCATTAACATGTTAAAAGATGACATATGTCATTGTAGAGTAATAATATCATAATTCTTTGCAATGTTATTTAACCATGTCATTAAACCAAAAATACATTTCTTTAAATAACATGACACCACGTCACAATACTATTGAAATAAATGTCCCCCAAAATATTATATCCACAAAAAACAATACTCTCTTTCAGAGGATATCTAAAGTGATAAGTGATCATTCTAAACAATCGAATTTTTTTATAATTTCTAAGATTTTCATGGTCAAATGGATACTTTGACATATGATGTAGCATTTGTCTTTTATTATTTCCCTAGAGCACACTATGCTACATTGTCAGTAGAGATAATGCTAGCTCTGAGAACATATTTCGAGTTGAATTCGGGTTGTCAAACTTTGATGACCTAACTTTGTAGTTATCAAGGTTTACCTGTTTCAATTCATGTTTCAATTCTTGTCGAACACGCTCCATCAAAGATCGTTCACTCTCTGTTGGTACCAGGGGGCCAAAACCTAGGCTGTCAGGGCCATCAAAGCCTCCATCATAGAAGTTTGCTTCGCTATCTGCTTGATCATCATCATCATCAGACATAGTTGCACCTGTACCTTCACCAGGAGATACACCTACAAAATTCATATTTGATAAAGAAAATGAAAAGTTTTAATGATTTTTGACATCATTAACTACATATGTATAACACATGACAAGAAAATATCCTTGCAGCTTTTAGGCTCAACACTTTGATCCCTAATTTTCCCCTAATTTGGTCTTTTCATCTAACTAAGGTTACTAGTGCAGCTCCTTACAAAAAATATTTTATAGCTTTTCATCAATTGATTGGTCAAACCCCTATTCTATCTCTTTTATTATTTTACCTCATTTATCACTACAAGCAATTGATGAAAAGTTGAAAGAAGCATTTCATGATGGACAACAAAAAATAAAATATTGAGAAAATTATGAGAGATGTATGTCAGTTCAACTGATGTACAAGTATAGCTTTTCATTAGAATGACCTAAATGTTTAATTACCCTAATTATTTGACATTGAGACCATTTTGGGCATGCTATGAAAATTAAATATATTATTGTACCATTTGGGCATAATTGTTCATAAATATATTCAATTTTCCTGACATGCCTAAAATGATCTCGATGCCACACAAGCTAGAAAGATTAAATTGGGCATTTCGAAAAATTGATCAACTCAAATTTTTCTTACCCTTATACCAACCAAAAGTATAGGCTAAGATGGTGCAATCATCTCAAAGTTCTACCAAATTGAAGCATTAATTTGTCTCCTTAAACTAATTAACTTTTCCTGTAGATAAAAAAAGTTTGACTTTTCCTGTATAAATAATAAAGTTTGGTCATAATTGATAGTGCAACATAATAGTGTGTACTTACATTATCAAATCATTTTTTGTATGTTTTCCTAATGTCAAAAAATTAATGAACAAGTCACCTGTCAAGCTTTGTAAAGACTGCTCAAGCTCCCAACATGCCATAACTGCTTCCATTGCATGCACGCGCACATGTTGTTGTAGTTGTTCTTTGAATGAACAAAGTAGTAAGACATAGTGTGTCTGTCCAGATAACAAGAGGAGTATAAAACAAAAAAGTATTTTTTCAAATAAATTTGATAGTGTGTATATGTGCTTTCAAACACGTCTTTGTCGGGTCCCAAGTCTCGAATGAGAAAATCAAAGGGTTGAGTTAGGTAGTTGAAAACATGTATTGATTAAAATAAAGCAATATACAAAGAGCTTCAATGCATTTGGTTGCTTAAATATAAGACATTTTCCTAACAGCAAATTTAATTCCAACACAACATAACATGATTTGCAACAAAAAAGAATAAATAAATTAACTAATTCAGGTTGCCTAGTGCTAGAACGAGCATAAGAAAAAGATAAGAAATATACCAACCGAGCTTAAACTTGTAAGTTATGGATTAAAAGTTTTTTTTTTTTTTACCAAATCCTATAGCACACAAGATTATTTGCTTTGCAGCATGCCAATGATGTGTGCCTTTTTTTTCAACCTAGGGATGGAGATGACTGGGGGTCATGAATAATTTTAGGACTTGGACTCAAGACTTTTGGTACTTTGTTAAATCTCTTGTTTACTAAGTGACCTAACAACTTAAGCTTGTAAATTATGGTACATGAATAATTTTAATTCTTAGAAGTCCTTTATTAGGGCTTAATTTATCTTAATTTCTTCAAGAATCCCATCATTTCATTTCAAATTGAGCTTCATAAAAGTAGCTTGAACAAAAGTAGTTTAGCTGTCAACACTGATGTCCAAGTGGGTTTAGGGATTATAGATTTTGCTAATGATCATGTCACTGGAAAATTCAATGTAATGTAATTACATATATTGAGAAGAAAAATACAAAGATGAAAAAAAGATTCAAGCAGTAATCAAAACCTTGTTGGTTATTTGGACCTCCAGGGAGTCTAAAAGCTTACACCGAATGACACGCAAGAGTGCAGGAAACTTTTAACGGTCATAAATTTCAATTCAAGAGAACTGCTATGCCAAGGCCAAGGCTGCTTCTCTAACCGTAGGCTTGTTTGGTATGAGGGTAGGATTAACTAATCTAAGTTACACTAGCCCATAAATATTGACCCCTTTATGCTCAAGGGATTTAACCTGAATTGTGTTTGATTGCTAACCTAGGTTATTTAAATATTTTGTTTAACAATTTATTATTTTAACCTAGGGTAAGGGGAAAAAGAAAGAAGGAAAGAAAAATAATCCAAAGGAGTAATGGGGTTAGTGGGACTAAGGGCAGGTTATTGGGAAACTAACCCGGGGTAAATAACTCATTTGGATTAGTTAAGAGAGTTAAGTTAACCCACTTAACCCAGCCATCCGAACGAGCCCTAAAAAAGTCAGCTCAATTTCCTTCTTTTAAATTTTCTTGTTTATGTTAACTTATTGTAACGTATTTCTTAGCTTTCCTTATTATGACTTAACAGAAGTTTGGTGTGTTAGCTGGCATAATCTGGAAGGATTTATTCCAAAGTTTGCTTCATTTTCTATCTTATTATTGAAACTTTGTGAGCAAAGGCTGTATCTTTTATTTCTATAAGCAGGACAACCAATATATAAATATATACACATTGATTGATTTTTCTCTCAAAATTCTCACTTTTATTCTCAAGGCAGTGTAGGATGCTTTGTCAAATTATCCTTAATTTGTCTTTAAGATTAAAATGATATTTTTTTAAATTTTAAGAATGTCATACACCCGCTAAACCCATTATCAACCCGGTGTAAAACTCATGCAACCACCGCTAATATGCAGACTGCAGGACTCAGTCTACAGTAACATAACTAAAAAGAACAAGACACCCTTTTAACCATTTCAGAAACCATAAATAATGATATACAATTAGGAGTGAGAGTGGCCCTAAAATCGATGATCATTCCATGTTATGTTTAGCATTGTTGAGTTAACTCACAGCTTAATTTTTATTGAGTTGAGTTTAAGCTATGGTTTAGATCGAATCGGATCAAAATTAAATCGAATTTTGCTTTTAAAAAAATATAAGGCATAATGGTTAGAGCATATATTAGCCAATCTTATGCATATTGACTCATATTTGAAACTCAATGAAGACTAAATAATTTTTTTCTCAAATTAATTATGATTTTATCTAAGGATTCAAAGGCGGCTCGACCACCTCAAAAAGTTTGACCGACGGTAGATCTATAAATCATAAGCAAAGACACAGAATATAATTCAAGGGTGTGAAAACTCCCCGTAATCAAGCGAGCAATCAGGGTGAATCAGGGCCTAACCGCCAAAGGATGAGTTTCTTCTTTCATTGAGAGAGAAAAAAAAAATACCGCGGATCAGCTTATCAATGCAGTAAAATAAAGGAAGCAAGGTGGTGCAGTTGCCCTAGAGTGGTCCGCAGCCTAAAACGCTTCGTATATAGCAACAAAACAGGCCTAGGAGACCCTGTCCCTCGCAGGGGTCAGCCCGTAGGTCATCTTCAACGAAAGAGGACAAAGGTATGGAGATCAGTAGGTAGCCTTTGCCCATAATTAAATAACCCCTCTGCCATCTACCGCAAAGCAGAAACAGAGAGCAAGCATTGGCATCTGAGCAGAGATTTCGAAAATATGCGATTGGGATCAAATTTTGCAGAGGAAGAAGAAGAAGAAGGATTACCATGAACTGATCGAGCTCCTTATCGTCGCCGGAGAGCATCTGACCGGCCTGGCCGCCGCCGAGGACGGAGTACTTCGCGACGACGTGCTGCGACTGCGCTAGCTGCGCGTCGATCCTCGGCAGCTGGTCCACCGGCGTCGCGATCCTCAGGCACGCGACGTGCGCCGAGAGCAGCTGCTCGTAAAGCGGATGAGCGAGTATCTCCGCCTTGTGCCTCGCGTTCTGCCACGTCCCCTCCACCGCCTCGCCGGAGGCGGCGGCCGCGGCTATTTCCGCATCAGCGCCGGCACTTGTGCCTGCAGCTCCCGCGACGGGATCCGACATCGCGACGGCCATTATAGAGTCGCTCGAAACAGGGACCTCGTCATCGCCGCGAAACTGTCCCCGGGGAAGCCATTGCCCTGCCACGGCGGCGCATCCGGCGACGTTTGCCGGGGAATTGGAGGAATCGGATGCCGTCTGCAGGTGGAGGAAGCTCCCGTCGACGAATTGGTGGCCCTGCTGCCGAAGGATCGCGCTATTCAGCCACGTCGGACCTCCCCCGAGCTGCTGAGACACGGCCGCAGTTCCCGGCGGCTTTCCTGCATCTCCCGGCGCCACCCGCCCTATCTGCTCCGGCACGATCGCCGTGATGATGGCCGGATTCTCCCCCAATTGCTGCTCCGCGTACTGCGGCAGCGTCAATTCCTGCGCCAGGTGGTTGTGGTACGCCATCCTCACCTCATCCAATTCCTCAGCCCTCGAAACTCTCGAGTCCTGACTCCTGAGGAGAGAGAGAGAGAGAGAGAGAGAGAGAGAGAGAGAGAGAGAGAGAGAGAGAGAGAGAGTTGAAGGAAAGGAGGGAGGAGGCGGACTAAGGTTAAGTTGAAGGCACAAGTTGCTACAGGACCAGAGGGAGACGTGGTTTATATATTTTGGACTAAATTACACGTGGGTCCTTCTGCTCATTTGCAAAATAGATCCAAACGTTTTTTTAAAGTTGACCTAAGCCATAACATTAAGAGGAAACAAAAAAACTACAAAGAAGCAAAAAAGTGAATAATAATATAATATGATATAATTACACAATAATTTCTCCTTAATAAATAGATGAAGTGGATTTATACACATAAATATCGGCCAGTAAATATTGAATCTTCTACGAGAGAAAAGAATGGCTGGGCCCTACCTCAACTTCTATAGCACTGTCGATTTGGACATATTTTTGATATTTCACTTTCTTCGCCTCGTAGTGGTCCTCGCCATTAGTTCTAATAAAACAATATAACGGCATAAAAGATTTATATTAATTGCAATTTTTGAATAGGCAAAAACTCTTCAATTTTAATGATTAAATTGAAATTTTTACCTTCTAATTTCAAGTTAACTAATTTAAATAAGAATGAATAGGCAAATGATTTACGTATTAAATGACACAATTATTTCTAAAAGTTTATGCAAAAGAGAACAGGGCAAAGTAGTAATAAATTGCTATAATTAATCTATAATTTTTTTGTTTCATAATTTTCAAGGACTTATTAATAAATTTTTATAATTGAAATGCTCTAACGTAAAATATCCTTAAAAGAAAACTTATTTCATCATCATCACAAGAATATTTGTTATTTAAAAAAAAAATTAATTACATGACATATCATTTAATTTTATTTATGCCTTACTCATTCATTCTTAGTTAATTACGCTATACACACTCAAAATATTATAAAATCTTACATACACATATTTTAACTTATTTTTATTATAATGAGTAATCATAATTTTTCAATAACCTAACTATAGTTAAACTACAAAAAATCTGAGCCGTTCATCATATTATTTTAAGGATATTTAAATATATTTTGAGTGAAAATCTTAAAACCTTAATATTTAGATAGCGACAAAGGAAGGAGACATCCGCGATGTGAATTAATTTTAGGACAAATCAGCGCTTTAGTGTCGCATTGAAGAAGAGAAAAATATGTACCATTAAGGGTAAAAATATAATTTTAATGATTTACTAACAGAATATTTTTTTTCAAATAGATTTTGATTAAGTTTTAACTCAAGTGTGTGTATGTAAGATTTTGTAATATTTTGGGTGTGAATAACGTAATTAACTAAGAATGGTTGGATAAAATATAAATAAAACTAAATAGTGTGGCATGTAGATAATTATCTTTTAAAAAAATAACAAAAAAATATTCCACTTATTCACTTCTAAAACTTTCATTTTATCCTTTCATTTTCTCCATTTCTCACATAGCTCTCTCTCTCTCTCCCCTCGGAATGTAAGTTCTAACTATTATGTGTTGCTCGTGATAGAGCTGAGGAGAGAGAAAAAAATAAAAAGAGAAGAGAATGAGCCGTTATTGCGTGTAGTCGGCCAAACATTCAGCCACAATAGAGAGTGAATACTACCTAGTACTAATGTGTTGTGTAACCATTAGTTGGCCAAATATTTTAGCGGCGCTTAATAATTAATGAGAGAAAAGAGATGAAGAGAGCATAGAAAAAAAAATTGAGGAAAAACGAACACCTTTGGTTAATTTAATAATATATTTTGCAAAAAATTAAAAATTTGGAGGAAGTTACAATGAAAAATTAATTTAAATTATATTTTAATCAGCATAACAACGATAATGAATATTAAATTTTAAGAATTAAATAGCTAAATTGTTTTTAAATTTTTAGAAATTAATTAATTTAAAAATTATTAATTTAATAAAAATTAATATTTATAAATAAAATAAAAACTAATTTAATTTAAAAATATTTAAATTTAATAGATAAAAATTCTTTTACATAAAGTTTTTAACTTATTCTTATTATTTAGCATTTGATTAATTAATATTGAGATGTCATAGTTACATAACTAATTATATCGATAAAAATATATGTAAATTTTATTTAGTATAAATTATCTTGCGATTATTAATTTCTTCAATGACCTTAGCACAACTAATATCACAAACCATAATTTACCTTCATTTTTATTATGTAAATATTAAAAATTATTACTTAAAAATACAAATCGAATCACAAAAATTAATCGTATAAATATCAAATATTTCATGGGAGTGTATTAAGTAAGATCTTCAAATATCAAACAACTAATATTAACTAAATCAAATTAGAGATACTGAAGAAAACATACTAAATAATGTAGAGTTCATCTAAAACTCTTAAAATAAAAAATAAATTTAGTCGAGTAAGATAGAAGAGACACACATCTTCATATTATTATTAATGAAATCGATGATACAAATTAGGGTGATAATCGGCGAGGAGGAGGTGAAGTTAGTGAAGATCAAAGATTAATTTGACGATGGTAGCTTGACTTGGGATGAGATTGGAGAGAACATGAGATGGGAGAGGGTACCCCTATTTTAAGCTAACTATGCATCTTCATAGCTAGTTATCTTTATAATTAGCATAAAAATAGGATTAAAAAAAAATAATTAATTGAATTTAAATAATTTAAATTTAAATTTAGATTATCTTTTATTTATTAGTTTTTTAATTTATTCCCTTATAAAGTGGCGTCCGAAGACTTTGGAAATTTACTTTTATTAATTTAATTAATCTGCATAAAATCAAATTTTGATTAAAAAACAAATTAGTGTGAATTTCTCATTGTAGCTTGAACTATCTTGGAAAAAAATAAATAAAGACTAGCAAGGAGGTAACCTCAGGGACCTACACATATTCTTAATATACATATATAAATATTCATCTTATAATCAATGTAAGTTAATATTATGTTGACACTGATTTTCCTCAACAATTATAAATAAGATTTTTAGTCAGTACTAACAATGAGAAAAGGAGAGTCGGTGCTCTCCTACCTAGCGGAGAATAAGCTTATTTGATAACCAGAATGTCTTAATTTCAAACTACATTATCGTTAAAATTTCAAATGAAATAAAAAAAAAATTATAGTGTGTTGAGGTAAATCAAAGAAGAAAGTGATAGACAATACATGAAAAACTTGAAGATAAAAATCATTGTAACAATATATAAGTAGTTCGATGATGCATTATCTTATGTGTACAGAGTTTTTGAACTTTTCTTGATCATGAGTGTATCGAATTCAGTGATATTTATTGCCACAAATAGGAGTCAACATAAACATCAGACCAGACTAAAAATCGGTCTATTATTTTGTTCATGGTCAGACCAATAGGATCAATCATCGAACTAGTTGAACTAAAAATTTAATATTTTTAAAAAAAACTCACGAGAATAATATAGTTCACCAAAAATAATATTTAGTGTTTATAATAACGAATTTATTTATTACATGATTTATTAAAATCATAAAGCATTAAATGTTATAGAAAAAAAATATTTTATTATGATTTGATTTAATTTGATTTGATTTTTACAATACTATCTAAAAAATCTATATAACTCAAGTATATAAAAGACTAATGTTCATTTTCTTTTATCATATGGTATTTTGAGAGTGTTGTAATTAATAGTCGAGAGCTTTTTATAGAAAGATTTTTGATAATTAATTTCATAAAATAATAGTTGAAGATTGAAAAAGAGATCTTGCTCAAACTTTATGGAAGATTCTTTTGTTAAAAAGGGTATTTTTTATTTTAAAAAAATTTTGAATTTAGAGTTTAAAATTAATTTAATTTTTTTAATAGAGTTTAATTTATTTTTTTTATTCTCATTAGATTTAAAATTTAGTGCTTTTGAGGTTTTGATAAGACATGCATTAATTATTGCTTTCAATATATTAATGTGAAAAAAGTTAAATAGATTCATATCAAACAGGATGTGGGAAATTAATTATAAGTTGTAACTTGAACAAAAAATATAATGAGATTGTGTAGAAGATGAAGTAATTTAAATTTTGTTCATAAATTTGATATTTATCAATCATATAATCGCACATAGGATAGAAACTGGTAATTTAATCTTTATATTAGGAGAAGAAATATCAAATTAATTTATCACAAAATCAAGTAATTCTTTAAATCAAAAAAATTAATGTATTTATATATATATATATATAAATTGATGAGATTTGTAGAACTTGAATCTTCTTTCAACATTAGTATCACATTAGAAAAATGCTGGAATAGCGATTAGATGAAAGAAAAAAATCAATAATAATAATTAGATATTTTGATGAAGGATCAGTTCATTCATTTACTCAATAAATAATCTAGTGAGAGATGGATGTGAGAAATAAATATATATATATATATATGACTTAAATTTAATGACTGATTAGATAATTATCAGATTGTATGATAGTCAATTAGATTGTCCAATGCCACAGAAACAAGAAGTCTTAAATTTGCGGTTGAGTTTATTTTTATATATTCTCATATCGATATAACATTTGATACAACAAGATTTTGGAGAGCTTGACAGATTTAAAGGCGATATCTTTGAATTTTCCAGTAACGTGGTCATGATTTCGTCCTTAATTTAGAAATTTTCACTTAAAATTTCGGTGTTAACTTCTTCTGTATCATTCTCTGAATGGTATTATGGATTTTATTTTGCAATAATTTTTGACTCGTACTTTAACGTATGTCGTGTAAAATTTATCATAGAAGTCGATGTTACTAATCGTAAATTTTCTCCAATCTTGAGAGGTCAAAAACATCAAGTACAAATCAGTTGAATGTATGAACGTATCGCTTATCTTAGAAAATAAAAAAAAAAGAACATCAAAGATGTTATGTGATTGACCGAGAGGAAATTATTTCTAGTTTTAGAAATTATCATTAAAAATCCAATGATCAATTAGTTTTCTATAACATTTAACTATTTAAGTCAGTTTATTTCCTTTTTTTTTAAATATAATTTATTTCCCTTTCAATGGAAAAACATTAGAAAACTTACATAGTACAAGGCATTTGGAGCATTTCTCAGCATGATGTGCTTCTTGGGGCCCAATATCATTTAATATTTATGAAAAATATCGCGTCTATATGCAAATATCGATTTTTTATTTCATTTCATGCATTTCTATCGTTTGATGTTCTATCCTTATTTAATTATGTGGGGTCCCCAAGGATTTTTGTTTGAAAAATCCTAAGATATATGTTCCCTTTAAAAGAGGTACAGACATTTCGAATCACTTCATGCAAAATCCTTTTTCTGCTAAAAATACTTTATATTTTAGTCCTCAGATTTATTTAAAAACATTCAAAGAAATAAAATGATTTTAAAGTGTCATAAAATAAAGCTAATTGCATAAGTACCTTAAATTAGGCTTCAGTTTTACGATGACAATAAAATGTTTTAAAAAAATATGGACTTAGGCAAAAGAGTTTGTGTATTTGAAGGATCCATATAAAATTTTTGGGATAATTACCTACATGCCACACAATTTAGTTTTATTTATTCGTCACCCATCCATTCTTAGTTAATCACGCTATGCACACTCAAAATATTATAAAATCTTACATACACATATTTGAGTTAAAACTTAATCAAAATCTATTTTAAAAAAAATATTCTGTTAGTAAATCATTAAAATTATATTTTTACTTTTAATGGTATATATATTATTCTCTTCCTCAATACCACACTAAAGCACTGATTTGTCCTAAAATCAATTCACGTCGTGGATATCTCCTTCCTTTGCCGCCACCTAAACATTAAGGTTTTAGAATTTTCACTCAAAATATATTTAAATATCCTTAAAATAATATACGAACGGCTCAGATTTTTTATAGTCTGACTATAGTTAGGTTATTGAAAAATTATGATTGCTCATTATAATAAAAATAAGTTAAAATGTGTGTATGTAAGATTTTATAATATTTTGAGTGTGCATAGCGTAATTAACTAAGAATGGATGGGTAAGACATAAATAAAATTAAATTGTGTGGCATATAGGTAATTATCTCAAAAATTTTTATATGTAATATGAATTAATTAATTTCTATACTTATTGTATATTTGCGGGTAGTAAGCTTGCACCACAAGCAAAAAAGGTTTATTTAAATTTCTTTATAATTTACCTTTTTGTCTCATTATTTAATGGACAGCAATTTAATTGCTATATTAATTAATATTAGATATATTTTTTAGTCATCCACGTACATGAAATTATAAATTATCATATTAATTACATATTAAACATTTCATTTTCATTATATAAAATATTAAAATATTTAATTTCTTATCATATGAAATTTAAAAAAAGGTATGACTATAGCATGTAAATTTTATAATCTGTTGGTTATAGTCACTTTCGAATGTGTAGGACGTAAATAATAAAAAATTTTAAACATTTAATGTGTAAATAATATAATTTAATTGTCAATTATGGAATTTTTTTTCTTATGAATACTGAATATTCATATTTATAGGTAACGGCCAAAGATCATGCCTGAATAACAACTGTATAAACAGTTGACGGCGGACCGTCAAGCATGGCCGTTATAAGTAACGGAGGCGTCAGCGTGGACGTAGTGCCCGCATGCGAACAAAGTAATTAAAGGCACCGATGTCTCGACTGCACAATTCGACCCACTCGCTCGGGCGACCCCAGAGGGCCCGAGTGGTCCCCCACAACGGTGTACGATCCACGCCGCTTACGTGGCATGACGTCGTCCGCCGTTGCGCGGTCCCCACTCAGACACCGTTGCGAAATAACGAAAATACCCCACCCTCTTAATAATCGTAGAAAAAGATTTATGTCAAAATCAACTTTTAAATTCATAAAAAAAAATCAATTTTTTCTGAAATTCAAAATTCAACTTTTAAATGGCATAGTAAATTTATATTTAAACACATGGTTAAATTTAAGAAATACATATTTTTAAATTAAAAAATAGTAACTGACAATTACCTTCAATTAACTGTATTATTGATGTATTATTGAGGAAGATTTTATTTACGAATAAAATATTACTAAGAGGAGCATCATGTTTAATTCGAGGGAGTACACAGCTTAAACTAAAATTTTTAAATTTAGAGTAGTTTTATTTTGAGTTCAATAAAATTTATTCAAATTTAAAGCAACTTTCAAGTAAATTAAGTATTATTTTTAATCTTATCTTTAATATTTATAAATTCATTTTGTGCATATATATAATATAAAATATTTTAATTAAGTTTATTTGTATAATGTAATTTTTATAACTTAACATTATATATATATATATATATATATTATATATCTTTTAAAATATATGTATATATATATAATATCTTAAAGAGATATTATGAAATTTTAAATATGTATTATATTAAAATATGAATATTAAGTCGAATAGTTTATTATGTGGAAAAATTTCTTTTTCCCCAATATTGTTGCTCCTCTGCCGTTGGCAGGAAAGAGAGATGACACGTGTCGATCTGCAAGCTTTGCACATTATATGCAATCGGGTGGGCCCGCCAAGGCTGGAAGGGCTCGGATGCCGTTACTTGGCCGGGCATCCGCTACGCCGCCCGCAACCAGCTGGCTCTTCTATGGAGTCCAATTAAAACTCTACACGTGTCAATAATTTAGAAGAAGGCCGGCCACCCAAAAAAAAAAAAAAAAATAATTGTTCGAGTCAATTTGAAGGCTACGATTTATAAAATTGAATTATATTTCCATAAAAAATCTCCCAAAAATGTAAATTATATTATGCCTCATTTTGTCGCATTATATAAAGGAATGCAATTCTACATGACATGCCACGTCACCAAATTTGCGTCAAAAAAAAAAATTGACATTAATTTAATGCAATGCTGATCAAAATGCGAATTAGGACAAAACTAATCATCATTAATTAAGTGTTTATGATATATTAATATATGTTCATTAATTTTTTTAATTGTATAATTTCTTTAATTGTTTATTTTTTTAATATAATATCAACCTTACCTAATCATTTGAAATTAACCTATAAGAAATTTAAATATTTTTTTAATTATCATTAATTGAACTACAACTAGCTAATTATTAGGTCCGAAAAGGTTAGTAATAGGTGCAAAAGCGAAAGTAGTTAGTCCTATATTAGATCAAAAGGGAAGAAAATTTTTAAGCTATAAGTAACACTCTTTTTTTCTCCAGAAACTGTATGCATTGAGTTGCGAGACCCCACATGATTTTAAAATGCATCTGCGAAAATATGTGTGTTTCCATAGAAACCTAGTATCTTTTCCTTGAGGCTAAATCCTGTGTTTATTTATATAAGATTTGTCTACAAATACTCATCATTTCTTTTTTTTTTGAAATTTAGTGTAGTAAGTAGTTTTTATACCATATGCAACAGATCAGTTCTATAAATATTTATATGTTTTGATTTATAAACGTATTTTAGAATTTTTTAACTAATAGGTCAAAATAAATAATCTCTATAGAAACAGATTATTACATTATATATGTAAGATCTTCAACAAATACATCAAAATAAGTAATTATAATTTTTTACTATTTATTTAAAGCATCAATTCAAAGATTATAAAAAAAAAGGTAAGTAAAATAATTCTCACATTAACCTGTTTGGTTGGAGGCCATTTTTGGCCATGATCATGGCCAAAATAGCATCCAATTATATTATTACAGAATTTTTTATTTTTAATCCTCAATATATAAATTTCAATTAAAAATTTACTTTATATTACATTTTACATAATTTTTAACATATTATACTTTATTTTTTATTATTATTATTTTTAATAGAATGGTTAGAGACCATTGGAGGTTATTTTGGTCATGGTCTTGCCTCCAAACAAACAAGCCCAACATTCATGTGCTTGGGGATGGCAGCATCCCACATGTCAATTCTCTCTCTCTCTCTCTCCCTCTCTCTCATAACCAAAATTCCATTTTCAGCTCCCCTTTCTTTGAGCAGTTTTAAGTCTGAGTTCTACCAAAATTAATCTTAACTCGAATTTCAATCGCGTTAGTTTGAATTTTTTGAGTTCACGAACTCCTTTTTCTTCCTTCCGATCATCTCCAAGAGTGAAAATCTTCTTTTTCACATTCATTTTCTCATTTGGGATCAAGCGATTAATCTCAACATAAATTTAAATTTTACAGCTCAAGTCTAACTTGAATTGAGCCATTATTTGAGTTAGTTTTCTTATTTAATGTCAATTTTAGTATGAACTGTATACTCAACATATATAATAGATATTAATAACATTAGATGTGCAAAACATTTGCATTATTGATTCTTATAATTTAATGGTTATGATGAACGAGTTAAGTGGTAGGTCAAATTAGGCTACCATTCTTACAAGTTGTTTAATTTCATGTTTTGATTTTGAGCCGTTCATACTTAGTATGTCAAGTTTAAATCAATTCAATATAAAAAAGAATCGGTTGAAACCCAAACTTGACATGTGTACTTGTACATTTCCAACTCTATCCAGTAGGGACGCGAGTTCGGCCTGAAGATCGATAATCTCTCTAAGGTTGGACCAATATTCAGCTCGAAATAAGTTTGAGTTGACTTTATCAAGTAAAGCCGTATATGAGCTTGTAATTTTATTAAGCCAAGTCTAAGTAATGATTGGAATATAACTTATCTATATAATTACTTATTTGTTAGTTTTAAAAATATAATATAGAATGATTAGTGTGATGCCCGTGGTCGAAGAGGGCGGTGAGTGATCGTCGGGTGACATCCTAAGAGAAAAGAATCACTAAGGCAAAGTACGGCTCCTGGCAGGCTTATAGGCCGAATATTGAGTGGTGAGAGGGGAACAGAAATGAATCATCCTACATCGAAAAGAGAGGGAGATCCTGAGCTGTATAAATAGATAATGTGATCTCAAATAATAGAAGTATTTTTTAGGGCAAAATCGTGAGGCTAGTGATGAAAAATTTCATAGTTAAGTGTGCTTGGGCTAGAGCAGCATTGGGATGGGTGACCTCCTAGGAAATGCTCAAATCACGCAGTTTTTCTAAAGCTAAAACGGACAATATCTCTACAATAAGATCACGAGATGTTACAATATGGTATCAGAGTTGACCTCCTGCAGTATGATATAGTTCGAGGATGAACCAGGCGGAAGTTGGTGGGCCTATGATGCCCGTGGCCGAAGAGGGCGGGGAGTGATCGCCGGGTGATGTTCACTGAGGCAAAGTGCAGCTCCTGGCAAGCTTCTAGGCCGAATAATGAGTGGTGAGAGATGCACAGAAATGAATCGTCCCATATCGAAAAGGGAGGGAGATCCTGAGCTGTATAAATAGTTAACATGATCTCAAATAATAGAGGCGTCTTTTGGGGCAAAACCGTGAGACTAGTGATAGAAAACTTCATAGTTAAGCATGCTTAGGCTGGAGCAGCACTGAGATGGGTGACCTCCTGGGAAGTGTTGAAGTCATGTAGTTTTTCTAAAGTCAAAGCGAACAATACCTCTATAATGAGATCACGGGATGTTACAATTAGAGTGTGTATTGATCAAGGCAATGAGTGTAATTTGCTTATACATTATTGTTTAAAATTCCAATAAAAGTGTCAAGAACAGAGAAGGAATTTTTATATGGAAACCGACCAGGCGGAAAACCATGGCGTCAATCTGTCGGCAGCTTGAAAAATTTTTACTAGAGTCAAGTGTCTATAAGAAAGTGAGCAATAGTTTGCCTACAATATGAGAGGGGAGACAAGGGGGAGAGAGTTAGATAGGATCTGGGGGGGGCTTTTTCTTATTACAACGAGATTTTATAGTCTATACTTGTCCTAAAATAGTCAGTCCAAAGGAATGGCTCAGAGTGGTCATTTCAGATAAATAACTTCTGTCTTTAGCTTTACTCTAATGATGATTGCTGGCTCAGAGCATGGCGGCCTTGCTTACACAGAATGTACGGACCCTGCAGGCAGGCCATATTTCTTAAAAATAGTATGGGATCTCTTTGTTTTGTACATGACAATGCGAGCAGATCAACATGGGGCGTTCGTCAAATTCAGTTCGCCGAGAGCCTTTCAGCATGCGTTTGTTATCGAATTTTTCTTGAGCTCTTGCCACGTAAGCTTTCACGTGTACGCTCCAGATGTACTGGCGCAATCCAGATACTACAAATACTAATCGAACTAAACCAACTCAAACTTATAGCGGATATGAGCTCAAATTCATCTATAAATTAACGAATCAAGTTTGAATCGAAACCTCATCTCTATCATCCAGCACCACATGCATCTATCTACATTAACTACATGAAAGAGAACTCTCTCTCTCTCTGCTTTTGTCTGGATGTGGCTGAGGCCTGATGAAGAAGGCGATGCATGGAGACGTAGGCCTTGGGGAACCTGTGTGGACCTGGTTCTCTGGCATGCATGCTATGCATCAAATGGCAGCATGCAGTTGCCTTTTGCTAATTATTGCAATACAATGTGGGAATCACTGTCTATTTTCAACTCTAGAAATGTTATCATGCTTAAAAAAAAAAGCACCAAAAAAATACCCGATAAAAGTATCATTCAGCAGATGCGCGTGAGAATATAAAATTATTCTCGAGCTATACAACCTGCAAGCTTAAGTTCTATAGATTAGTCGGCAACCAGTTAATTAACATACGTGATATCAGATTCTAGAGATCTTAACTTGCATGAAATTTTGGTAACCTCCTACATAAAATTTAAAAAAATATTTATGCTGAACTCCACGTCATAAAGTAAGTAAGCTTGGATGTGAAAGAGTAAGTACTGTGTTAGAATGTTAAATTATTCTCCGAACATACATAACTTATAAAATTAAACTTGTAGGTCAGTTGGTAATTAATTAAAAATTTATCATAATTAATATTGTACTCTTGTTCATTTTTGGTCATCATTATGCTATGCGTAAATATGAGTTCGAGTTTGAGGTTCAAATGATTTTCAATTGTGGATGACCACAGTTTAATTTTAAATTTATTGTTCACTTAATTTTTAGTATTAATTGAATCCTAGAAGTTAGATAAAGTATTTAAGGAAATAAAATTGAGTAGATTTTGAATAATTTACCTCCAGAAATTACTATCAATGTTTTTAACAGAGTTACATACATATTCAAAATGCATTAATCATTTATACAATTTTTTTTTAAAAAAATTATATACATATATATATGTCTAATGACAAATTTTGGATTTTTTTTTAAATTTGAATGAACAGTTTAAACTGCAGTTTAATTGGGAGTTAAACAAATAAGAAAAAAGTTGATAATTTTTTAAATTTAGATATTTTTAATTAATTAGTAATATAAGCATAATTAAAAAAAATTAACAAAGGAAGCATATTTCGGATGGCGTAAGGGCTGCCGTTAGTTAACAAAAGTCGCCCGCGCCCAGGTGATTTCTGTGACTTCTTTTTAAAACAAAAAATTTAAAAAATTAATTTAATTTAACTATATAAAAATAAGTTTTTGTAAATAATTTTGTATTAATACAATTATATTACATAAATTTCAATTAAACAATCAAAAATATTCAAAGTGAAGTAGAAAAATTTATTTGTTAGATGAATAAAATTTTTCAAAATTAAAACATTATTTCTTCCCTTCAAAATTCATTTTTGTTTAATAATAAATTATAATTTATTATTAATAAATTATATTATTTAATAATAAAATTATAATTTTTTGTTACAACCTTAGTACACTATTTTGCTTTTTATTTATAAAAGAGATGTTCCAAGAACATATTCAATTTGGTGATACGGGATTAAATATTTATAAAATAATTAATAAGAATAATTTGTGTCACAAAAGTCGCCAACTCTCGGGTAACTTCTAAGTTATTTTTTTTAAAAAAATTTAAATATTATTTAAAAAATATTGCTTTAAAAATTCATAAATAAGAAAATAAAAATAATTATAAAAAATAAAATAACAATAATTTAAAATTATAAGAAAAAAACAAAGATTTATATTAGTTATAAATTAAACAAATCCTATCTCGCTCATTAAAAATTTAACTAATTAATAAAAATTTATAATTAAAGTTATCTCTGCTACGTCCAGTATCTGTAACTGATGAGCGTGATAGGATTTGTTTAATTTATATTTAACAAATTCTATCACGCACATTAAAGTAATATTTTTCAAATAATATTTAATTTTTTTAAAAAAATAACTTAGAAGTCGCCCGAGAGTTGGTGACTTTTGTGAATCAAAATATTCTTATTAATTATTTTGTAAATATTTAATCTCATCTCACCAAATTGAAGATGTCCTTAGAGCATCTCTTTTATAAATGAAAAATAAAATAGTGTATTAAAATAGTAACAAGAAATTATAATTTATTATTAAATAATAATTTTCGGTATGTCAGTTCTTTTCTCAAATAAAAATAATATTTGAAAAGAAGAAATAATGTTTCAATTTTAGAGAATTTTTCTCACCTAACAAATAAGTTTTTTTTTTACTTCACTTTGAATTTTTTAATTATCTAATTGAAATTTATGTAATATAATTATATTAATACAAAATTATTTACAAAATTTTATTTTTATATAATTAAATTAAATTAATTTTTTTAATTTTTTTTTGTAAAAAAGAAGTCACAAGAGCAACTTCTGTTAACTAACGACAGCCTTAACGTAGTCCGAAATAGTTAATTTTTTATTAATTATACTTATATTATTAATTAATTAATCTAAAACTACTAAATTTAAAAAATCATCGAAAAAGTTACATATGCACTTCAAAAAAAAATTTAATACATTGAATGATTAATCTTGTAGATTAAACCTCTTTTTCAGATTGTTTTAATTAACAGGGTAATTTGTGAGGCTGCGGGGGGAAAAGACTAGGAAAAGGGACCACAGAATGGGACCCACCAATTAAGACGAGCATAACTTGGAGCCCACTCGGTGGTCCATGCTTGGAGCAATTCGCACCTTTAGTCAGGTGATGATGATGGGAATGGGGTGGGCTCTCAGCCTGATTTTTCTTTCTGGTTGTCGGTCTACATTTCATTGATGCGAGTTGCTAAGATAATGTCAAGGACGAGCTTATCAATTATATAAGTTCCAACTTCACAAAATTTGCTTAAAAATTCCTTAAATTTTGGGATAATTGCATAAGTCTGGCAAGTAGTAGCATGTCGATGCAAAAAACTAGCCAACAAATCGAACAGTAGATAAAAGAAAAATATACAGTGAAAGCACCAATATTTTTATGTGAAAGCTGTGACAACAGAAAACCATAGTGCCAACAGATAGCGGCTTTGAAATTGTTTTACTATATGAAATAATACGGAGTACAAGGATTAAATTCTCTGATTTAAAGAGATATTATAGAAGAATCTCCATCAGAAAATATAGTATTAATGAGTTGAGTGGATAATAAATGAGCTAGAGAACTACTCCTTTAAGATTTTTTTGTGAAAATTTATAGCGGAGAGTTATCATTATCCTCTGGCTCATCTGTCTTGCACCAAGTATGACTTTCGTGATAGAGTTTAATGCACATGAGCGATGGATTGTTCCCTTCGTACAATCAAGAAAATATTATCTGGAGACGTGAGAGATTTAAGCGGTGTAGTTATGGGAGCGGCACGACAGTTAAAGAAGACACTTCTCCAAATCATACACTTGACTTGTTCAAGGTAGGTTCTCTATAATAAAAAGTTGGAGTTCGCTTCTACGAAAGATTTGACTTTAATCATGATCAGAGTTTGTCGCATGTATAGTCCAAATTCAGAACACACTTCACTACGTAACATGGTTGTGAAGTGTGTATTTGAAAGAAAAGTATCATCGAAATTAAAGAGAGTGTGGCGTCAAGGGTAGACGTTTCCTTCCAACATTCTATATCTTCCTTTTTGCATTGTAAGATATTTGATTTCTTTGAAAGAAGAATTGCATGAGAAACATTACAATTGAAGTTAATAGTCTTAAATTACAACTACTATACTAAGTAAAGTATATGTTCTCGTTCACTTGTTCTTACATACTTAAGATCCTGTGCTTCATTTAAATTAAGAAGCACAAAATTTGAATGCCAATTGTCACTTCAATTATAACAAGTCTTCCATCCAGCTCCATGGTGCACCCGTCTCCTCCCAGTCGCGATATTGTACCAACACGAAACGGGAGGGGAGAAATGGTTAAGAGTTTATATTATTCAGTTATGTTAATTTAATTCTTCTTAAGAGCTTTTAAATTTTAAATTTTTTTAACTTAAATAATTAATTTGAAAATATTAGAAGATTAAGAGTGCTTAATATATAAGAAAGATTTATGGTTTAGTATGAAATTACCTAAAATTATAATAAATTTAAATTTAATAAATTTTTATTTCCTCTAAACTTACAGTTGTTAATTAAACTCAACTAAATAGTTATTAAATAGATGTTCCTAGATATTGCCTACACCTACTATGAAATAATCATATAAACACATACATATTATATGTATATTTATATTTATCTCATTGTATGAAAAGGACACAAATTGACTAGGCAATAAAATCAATTATAAAAAGAATACATTAAAATTCATAATTTTGAATTAATCAAACAATATTTAAAAATTTGGATGGCTTGACATTAAAATATAAATTTACATATTCTTCCCATAAAACAAAATTTATATGTGTTAGTTTTGATGGGTCAGAAATATTGACCTATTTTTTATTTGGATTGGGTTCAGATTGAACCAATTAATCAAGTTGGATTGGGTTCAACCAACTGCCATTTTAATTACTCACTTCCCCCAAAATATATCTCCCCATTTTATTATAAAATTAAAATTTGAACTAAAAATTACTATCATTAAAATTTAATAATCCTATTAAGATTTGTAATTAGAAATGATACAATGTTAGATAATTGCATTAGGGAGCACATCAACTGATGATTAAATTATGAACAAAAATTCAAACATTAAAAACATAGTAACCTTTTTATTCACTAAAATAAATATAGTTCTTGCAAGTATTTAACATATTTATAGCTACGATATATCAGCCCGATTGACGCTGGGTTTCGATTCACCCGAAGAGGTGTAGAGTATTATGGAGAATTTTTAGGCCAACACGGTTGGAATAAATATTGTGCCATAGGTGTGGTGTTTACCATACCCTTACCCTTATCGAATCTTAGTGGAGGTTTAATGTTTTCCAACGTGGACTTGCAGACTGCCGGAGTTGTTATGTTTACATATGTTAGAAACCAAGTTATAGTATAAGTTGATTGGCATATTATTATTTATAGGTGCCATTTCAGGCCCATGGGTAGGATTCATGTCCGACTCAAAATTGACCAAATCCAAGATTTGACTCCATCTTCACATATAGTACTTTGAATTTAACTTATTATAATTTGAACAATAAAAGTAATGGAAGATTAGCATCAAATCTTTTTGGTAAGCACTAACTTTATTATTCAATAAAACATTTAGTTATTAAATAGTATTTTACACATGCCTTGTAAGATTCAAACTTCTACGTCAATCCGATCCACTCTACTAGAAATTTTAAACCGGTTTTGTTCGGTGCCGGCGAACCGTGACACCTTTGTTATAATATTAATGAAAAATAATTCATAAGTAAAATTGAGCTGATATTATGATTCTACAATTGAGTAATTTTTCCTTTAAAAATTAATAATCTTTATTAGCTCGTTTGGGTAGAAGAGCAAGGTGGTTGAAGCTAAAAGATTGGCTTATGACCGTGGCTCGAATCGTCGACCTTTTTTGCGTCTTTAAAGTATACAGGATATTTCATGTTTACAGAACTACAAATAAAGCAGAAGATTTTGTAGTTTTTTTTTTTGTTTTGATGATATAAAATAACATAGGGGCATGTCTCGCCCATTCAAATTTTGTGAGAATCGAACTTTTTGTACTTTACATATTTTTATTTACAGTTATAGTATTATGAGCTATGGCCGAATTTCCAAAAAAAAGATTGGCTTATGGCGAGATCTATTATTTGGCCACATTATTGTTCATCAAAGAAGATAACATAACACATAAAATACCCTTTTAATAAAAGCCCACATCAAACTTTCATCAGTAGGAGAAAAATATGCTCTATCATTGGCTATATCGCAACTAATTATATATCGACTCAGAGCTGTAATTCCAGCTGAGTAGAGCTCAGATTATACTCGTATTTGAAGCTAATTCGAGTATTTGTTATTCAGGATCAGCTCATAAACAAATAGAGCTTTTACTAACTATGCCGAAACACAATTACTCTACAGAAGTTCAGTCAATCTCGATTTGTGAACCACCAATCAACTGTTTAAATGAGCTTGAACTTGGTGGGGTTTCCCTCATGCACAGACTGAATTCAGCATACAATGGAGCTTGTGACATGCCCACAGCCAAGTTTAACATCGAGCCCATTTTTGAGCTATTTCAACTGACTTACATGAAACTCAGTTATCAAGCTCATTCAACACTCGAGATCCCTATCAAAAAAAACAAGGGTCAAGTTATGGGCTCGCTACCATATTGTAACATCTAGATGTGTGCTAAATTATACTGTTTTTTTGGGTTCACTATCAAAACTGACTTAATTATCATATATCAAAAACAAAAAATGACTTAGGGTGCGTTTGATTCGTTGTTATCTTGGTGTTATGTTATGTAATCTAAATGTCATGACATCTAGATGTCATCTTTTAACTAATAATTTTATAATCTAATAGAAAATTATTTGTAGATGTCATTAAATCAATCAATTGTCTTCTCTAGATAACATAACATAACATCAAGATAACATTGAATCAAACGCCCCCTTAATTACCTCTAATTTGAGTAGCATGCTCAAAATTAAGCTATTGATATGTGCAAATGTCTACACATTATTAACATGCTTACAATTAAAAGCACAACAATAAGGAAGAACAAGCGATAAGCAGTGATATGAATGTGTGCACATATATGTAAAGTATACAATTACACTTTATATTATATCTAAAAAATAAACTATACTTTATACTAATGATACATTATATAATAGTTTCAAGATATTAAATTTAGTAGATTAAATCAAGAGTAAATAGCATCTGGGTCCCTCTAATTTGGTCGTTTGGACAAATAGGTCCCTCAAATATTTAAATGTAGCAAACTGGTCCTCTAGTTTGATAAAATATGGACATAGGTCCTTGGGCCGTAACAGACGTTAGAAATCACCCTCTCTCTCCTCCCCGCAACTCTCTCATGATCTCCGCGCACGGACGACGCCGGGCAGTCGGACCCGTGCGACCCACCAACGGCCGCGCGGCCGCTNTCGCACACCCCGCGCGGCGATCAGGAGGAAAGAGAGAGGCGCCTCTCTCTCCTCCCGATCCCCGCGCACAGGCGACCCCGGCGCGACTGCTGGACCTACCGCCAGTGGGTCGCACACGCTGTGCAGCCACCAGGGTCCGACAGTGTCGCCTGTCCGCGACGATCAGGAGGAGAGAGAAATGCAGGGAAGAAAGAGAGTGATTTCTAACGTCTGCTACGGCTCAAGGACCTACATGCATATTTCATCAAATTGAAGGACCAATTTGCTACATTTAAATGTCTGAGGGGCCTATTTACCTATACGAGTAAACTAGAAGGACCCAGATGCTATTTACCCTTAAATCAGTTAACATTAGCATGCCAGCTAAACTGTAATTTAAAGGGAAATCCTGGTTTTAGATCTCTCCTAAAAGAAAATTATGAATATATATAAAATCTTGTATTTTTATAAATTAAATCCTAAAATTCTTTGGACCACATTTTTATTATTTTTAGTTTACCTAACATAATGCTAAATTTCATATTTAAATAAATGCAAATTCATTTCTAAATAAATATAAAAACTTCAAAGCCAATGTCATGGATCCTGCAGATGATAAATTACCATTCAACCAGTATGCAAGTTATATATCAGCTCATAGTACATCATTTATATCTAATTAATACAAATATTGACTAATTACTTAAGAAACAGTTTTTTACGACTAAGAAGGTTCAGTATTAATTATTTGTATCTGATTAATTAGATAAATTATTTTTAATGCTCTGATAAAAAATTTAGTAAACGTGAAATCATGTGAATATATCACATCAAATTTTTGATTCGATGAAGTAGAATCTATAAAAAAAAGCTCCAACTTCAAAAGTCCAAATTCGATTCTACTTATTGTGAAATCGAACCCATTATCTAACAGGCAAAAGATCAAACAGTCGATTGTTTTTGCGGGATAACGATCCGATGACTATTGTTTAAAAATAGGGAGATAATTAGGCAGCCTAATCTGGTACATAAGTTAGGTATCTTTATATTAAGTGGGTCACAAAGAAAGAAGGGGAGAATATTATATATAATTGTTAGTTATTGTTAGAAATAAGAAATGGAGAAATTTATAATATCTACCTCGTATATACAGTTAGGTAGGTTAAAGGCTTGTTGTTCACCATGGAACAATGTCTGTCGACGGTGGCTCGTTCAAATCTGGTAGTAAGAATGCCGGCTTAGCCGCTTCTGCTGCAGCCGGAGCTCTCTGCAAGCTTGTCTGAGGGGAGAATATAGCACATTTTAGAAGCAATAAAATGTACTAAAAAAAATAATGCTTTAAATAATATTTTTCATAATATCAAGATTATGTAATTGACATATCTTTTTTTTTTTTTTCTAGTTTAGAAATGCTTTGTGGTTACGAATATATGAAAAAAGACAATAATATTAATCGAAATAGCTAAGAAGTAGAGCAAATTAAATAAACTCAGAAAATCCTAATCCAATATACTCTCATTGGAAAGAGGCTATAAACCATAATGCCATAAAAAAAGGCCTATTCTAACTTAATACGAAATACTCATTCAAATTATTCTGAATGAGGCCTAGAAAAGGAATGACACCACTTAAGATGTCGAACATATTATTATTATTATTATTATTATTATTATTATTATTATTATTATCATCATTAAAAAATGGTTATAATGTCCAATAATCATATTAGAGTGAAAACAAGTAAACAGTAATGCAGATGGTCGAACAAAAATTTGCAAATTTTGATAGATGAGTGAAGTTTACACTCCTTTGAATGCCATGACACAAATAGCCAAAGAGAAGTGTCACGGGAGCAAAGGGGACCTAATATATAAAGTTTATGAATATACGTTAAAACCCAACCCAAACCATCTGGATTGACTCTGGAGAACTGCCAAGAGAAGCCGCATGAAAAGATAGAGAAAACCAAGCCTCAATAAGAAAACCCAAAAGGAAAGGAGCCTCTAAAGTGTTAATCCCAATGTGGCACAGGTAAAAAGCTATTGAGGTATACGAACCCTCGAGAGAAGAAAAAAGCTTTAATAATAGAGGAGACCACGGGTCAAAGAACTAAACTTGCATCATCAAAAGAAACATCAGGAAAAGACCAACGATGCTCCAAAGACTGCTTAGGAAGCAAAAAAAAAAGCCCTAATCATAACTCGAGGGTCAACTAGCAGAAGACTCTGGACATAAGAAGAATTTTAGGAAAATACCACAGATAAATCTAGCCCAAACCTCGTTCATATAAACTTTATCAAAAGGCCACACTTGAAGGCCTCGTTTGATTCGAGTTTTTTTTTTGGACATTAAAAAAAATCATTTTATTTTTTAAGTTTAATGAGAAATTTATTTTACTATTAGAAAGCGTGTAAAATGTGAAATACTTTCAATTCTAATATTTGTATTTGTATTGGATGTGAAATAAAATTAATTTTTATAGTTGAAATTTGTGCTGGGCACAAAACTTGCTTCAAACTAAATGAGGCCGAAAAGTCATTATGCTGATGTTATGCAAGAACTGCCCCCAGAAACCCTGTCTCTAAAGAACAAAGATCCTACTCACAACAAGATCTGCAAGATTCCAAGAGACAGTTGCACGCATAGAGCCCACTCACCAAATGTAGCAATCAGAGGATGTTTTCTAATTGTATATGATATATTGGGTGTATTTGAAACCAACGATAAAATGAGTTCAAATCCAAAATCTCATGTAAATCTGACTTAATATGTATCTCCTATAAATAAGAGAAAAAAAATGTAATTTGTCTATGAATTTTATCAATCCAAAAGACTACATTTGGCACTTCTACATCCTTCTTAAAGATGATAATTTTTACCCAAACCAATTTAACCTATTCCAATCCGCCCCTAATGAGACGGATATGAGTCACAAAGTTGAACCTGCGACTAGCCACTCACCTCGACCAATTTTTGGCTAAAGCAAGCTCAGGTATAGCATAATTATACCCGCCCAGAGCTATTACTTGCAATTAATTAACTAAAAGGGATAATTCTATCCAGGCCCCTAAGGTAGATCCTTGATTCCACACAGGCCCACAAAATGAAAATATACCTAGGTCCCTCCAACCCGAACTTTTTTCTAAGTAGATCTTTTTTAATAGATTCCATTAGGTTTGACAATTAGGTTAGTTTTAGAAAAATTTAAAATAGAAGTTTAAATATAAAAAATTACTATTGAAATAAAAAATAAAAATTGATATTAGAAAAACAATTGAAAATACTTAAACATATTTGTAATACTTAAATATATAATTTTGATTTTTTAAAATAACAACTTAACAACCAAACTTAATGGAATCGATTAAAAAGGATCCACATGAAAAATGTTTTGTGTGGGAGGGACCTAAATGATACATTTTTATTTTTTAGACCTTCATAGAATCTAAGTTCTACCAAGGGGCTGAATGGAATTATCCTTAAATAAAATTATATAATTTTAAAGCTAATATGATTAAAAAAAATTTACATTTTTATTTTAATTTAAAATAAATCATTAAAAATATGAGGTGAGGTGAGACGGGGCGGGGCGAGTTAGGACTAGTCAGGGCAAGACAAATGGAGAGGGGGCAGGGAAGGGCAGGCCGGGTATTGGTTATGTGAAAAGCAAAGCGAGGCAGGGTGGAAAGCAAGAACAGAGCGAGTATGAATAAGAGTTAAAAGATTGCAAAACGAGTATAAGTTTTAATTACCCGATCCATACCCGTCCTTTTGTCATTCATAAATTGCTTATGTCTTAGCCTTCTCATTCTTATTTTTTTTCAAGATGAAATCATGGAGAGAACTAAAGAATGAGAAAGGAAAGAAACACCCTCACCGCTAGCTCCAACAATGAAACCTTGTGATCCAAACCTACCCAATAGAGGGGCGGTTAGTATCAAAACTTTGTTGATCCAACATCGAATATCCTCAGAAGACAAGCAAATGAGTCAAGAGAATACGACCGTTTAAGAGCTAAACAGTTGCCTATATGTGGATGAGAAACTGAAAATACCTTCGATAGAAATGGTAGGAATAACCATTGTTCTTCCTAAGGAAAGCTGATGACATCTAGGTGGGGCAAAAAAATTGAACTCCCGAACTACAACAACAGTCTAAACGCTACGAAATTAGACGCATGGCTAGACTAGCTTTAAACCTAATTCGAAATCAATAGCTACAACACGTACAAGTAGGTGATTGTTCATCGGCTAAAGCTCAAAGGCCAACTGCTAGCATGGTTTTGACACGAGGAAGACAGGTTCTTGCTGGACTAATTCAACAACTTATCCATAAGCCGCGCAGCTACGAAAAGGTAATGTCGAATCAATAGCACAAGTTGCACTGGATGAAGGGCACCAGTCCAGAATTACACCACAAAGTCTCAATAGAGGATAAGTTGATGCTAATGAAGTTTATTGCATGCTTGCAAAAGCGTATTACAAGCGAGCTTTGGATCTTCCATTTATAGAGCTTGGGTGAGGCAAGTGCTCAACCATAGAAAAAAATGAAACACTCGAGAGAGAAGACACGGCCATGGATGAATTGGAATATCCCTCCGCGATATCTTGAGAGAGCAAAACCAACAGAAACAATCTTAATTAGAGTTGGCAACCCAAGAGATAACCAGTAATGTGAACACGAGAGGTGGCAAGATCACTAACTACATAAAAAATAAATGCCGAAAATTTCATTAGGAGTTACATTCGGAGAAGTTTAGAAAGAAAGATGAAGAGAAGAAACATGTAGTTGTGGAACCTGAAAAAGAAAACCTAGCTTTACTCCAAAAGTTAACAGAGGTGTACTCGACCTTATAGCTAATGATATGGCTGCAATAGGTGAAGACGAGGTCATCATGCATGACCAGTCCTCAGGAGGAAATCTTCACCTTCTGTATACAAGTCAAGTAGGAGTTGATCAATGTCATCGTGGACAATTGTAATCAAATGAACCTAATCTCAGCCAACCTTATCCATCAGCTATTGTTGGAGATGACTCTACAACTAAAGTCCTATACCATCAGATGGATCACGAAGGGAACGACAATGGTTGCTAATCGCCAATGGCAACTCTACTTCACCATCACCCGACAATACGTTGATGAAGAGGTCTATGAGGTGGTCCTAGCTTGACATCTGTCAGGTGGTCTTCAAGAGTTCTCATCTGTACAAACCAAGCTATGACAAGAGTGCTCAACAATGAACGTCCAGCAAAGATGAGAAAACCTACTTGGTGAACCAAGACGACAAAAGCATTGTTGGTGTCAAGTCAATAGGGCAGGCCAAAACTCAAAAAAATCCATAGGAACTCTTCCACAAACCTTCTTTTCTATTTAAGGATTTCGTGAAGGGAAGGCAAGGCGAAGAAATAATCAAAAGATTCCAGCCTAGAAAAGGGGAGAAGAGAAGGCCCATTTAACTTCAGAAAAAGGGTTGAGTGATCCACGTTATAAGGATGTGAAACTTCACCCACACCTCAAATCAGTTTTGGACAAGTCCCTAGACAAGCGACAATATAATAGGAAGAAACCCAAGGCAAGAAGCTTTGAAAAGAAAGCCCAAGAAGCGAGAAGGCTCAAAAGAACCAAGTCAATAAGGCAACGAAAAGAAGCCTTGTGATATGAAACCTCGAGTGAAGGAAAAGGCATTAACACTAAAGGAAACCTCAGGTCAAGAGAAGAAAACACAAACCAATGAAAGAAATATCAACAAAAAAATGTGAGATGCTCTAAGGAGTTCCTAAGAGAGAAAGTACAAAACAAATCCCCAATGATTATTTCAGTAACACCAAAAAGGAGACTTTGTGACTCTGAAGGAATTCCCAAGAATAATTCAATGTACAAGTCCATCCATAACCTTGTTCACGAGAACCTCAACAAATGGCCGCATGAGCATACCAACTTCATGTGAAGACTACTCTAGAAATCCTGTCCTTCGAAGAATGATTACAAAATCTACTAAAATCTAAGAGAAAGGGGCACATGCAAACTCATGCTGTAAAAGTAGTAGTCAAAAGTCGTTATCCGGCTGCATCTATGGAATCAAGTGCATTGGTGATTGGGAATAAATCAGGATACAATCAAAAACCTCATTGAAATTTTGACCAGATAATTGTCTCCAATAACTAAGAGAAACATGTAATTAGGGACTGAATTTTATTTATCCGAAAAACTATTTATAGGAACATTTACTACCTTAACTTAGCCTTCCCATTCTCTTTCCCCAACCTAACAAAATCCTGGAGAGCTAAAGGGTGAGAGAAAAAACAAAACACACCCACCGTTTGCTTGAATAATGAGAGAAGATATTTCAGTTTGCTATAAGTGGCTGACTTAAAGGGAGAGTACCAAAACCCCATTGGTCCAGCATTCCATTAATGCCGGACAATATGTGAGATGAAATCCTAATTAGAGATCAGTGAATAAGTTAACAACAACAACAACCAAGCCTTAATCCCACTAGGTGGGGTCGGCTACATGAATCCTTTGTTTCCATTGCGCTCTATCAGTTACCAAATTCTTATCTAAATTTAAGTAACTAAGAGCACTACTTATAGTTTCTTGCCATGACTTCTTTGGTCTTCCTCTTCCTCTTTGAACATGGGTAAAATCCAGTAACTCAATTTTTCTAACTGAAGCTTCAATTGGCCTACGATTTAGATGCCCAAACCATCGAAACCGACTTTCTCTAAGTTTATCCTCAACTGGTGCAACGCCAACTTTCTTTCGGATATACTCATTTCTCATTCTATCCTTTCGTGTATATCCACACATCCACCTTAACATCCTCATTTCTGCAATATTTATTTTATTTGTATGTTGCTTCTTTGCAGGCCAGCATTCAGCACCATATATCATCGCTGGTCTTACTACAGTTTTAAAAAATTTACTCTTAATTTTGGATGGAATTTTTCTATCGCATAACACACCAGAAGCATTTCTCCATTTTACCCAGCCTGCTTGAATCCTGCTAATAACGTCATTACCTATTTCGTCATCATTTTGTATGATTGATCCAAGGTATTTAAAGCGCTCACTCTTCTTGACAATTTAATCACTAATTGTCAAATCTTCAATATAAGTATTTCTTTCTTGACTAAATGTGCACTTCATATATTCAGTTTTTGATCTACTGAGATAAAAACCTTTAGATTCTAGAGCATTCCTCCAAAGCTTTAGTTTCGCTTTGGCTTCCTCTTTAGTTTTCTTAATAAGAACAATATCATCTGTGAAGAGCATGCACCAAGGCACTTCATCTTGGATATGTCCAGTCATGATTTTCATAATCAAAGCAAAAAGATACGGACTTAAAGCCGAGCCTTGGTGTAATCCAACTATAATAAGAAAATTCTTAATCAAACCTCCTTGTGTCCGTATACAGGTAACAGCTCCTTCATACATGTCTTTAAAAACTTGAATATAAGCAATGCAAATCTCTTTCTTTTCTAAAACTCTCCAAAGTACTTCTCTTGAGACTATATCATAAGCTTTTTTCAAATCAATAAAAACCAAAATGTAAATTTTCCTTTCTCTCCTTAAAT
>JAEMOT010000565.1:49014-74022 GCA_019297695.1 Apostasia ramifera
GTTCTCATTCTTTAGATTCCACCATCGAGTCCGAGGATAGAATTTTGACTTATAATTTCTTCTCCAATACTTTATCTCGAAATCTAAAACCATTAATCGATGTTGGGTAGTCAAACATTCACTTGAAATGACTTTACAATCTTTATAATCTAATCGATCTCATTTTCTTATAAGAAAATAATCAATCTGAGTTCTTGAAGTTCCATTTTTGTACGTGATAACATGCTCCTCTCTCTTCTTGAATAAAATATTAGCAATTACAAGATCATATGCTGAAGAAAACTCTAAAATAATTTTACCCTCCTCATTTATCTCTCCAAAATCATATCCACTATGGATATTATTAAATTCCTCAGCAACATGTCCAACATGTCCATTTAAATCTCCTCCAATAAATAATCTTTCTTTCTGAGGTATCTCTTGTATTAACTCTTCTAAATCATTCCAAAATTTTTCCTTTATGCTCGCATCTAAGCCAACTTGGGGAGCATACACACTTACAATGTTAATAATTATTCCATTGATTATAATTTTTAAAGCCATAATTCTATCACAATTTCTCTTAACTTTCACTACATGATCCTTTAAGCTCTTATCCAGAATTATACCCACTCCATTCTTGTTTCTATTCTTACCAGAGTACCAAAGTTTAAAACCTAAACCATCAATTTCCTTAGCTTTCTCTCCAACCCATTTTGTAATAAGTTAACAGATAAGTATAAAATTGTTTAGAAATTTTACTGCTGATAATTATGTAATAATAAAGAAACTATATGACTGAATAGATCAATTTTAAATATTTAGAAACAAGCTCAAATAATATCTAGTAAATTTATCAAATGATTTAAGGCTACTTTATCTCAATAAATCAGAGCTAGAGATACGCAGTAATTTGGGTATGTTCACAAGTAATATTATCCAACAACAATTTGTCACACAATATAATTTTAGGTTCACACAGGTGAGTAAATCAAACAAATTTCAATGACAAATTCCATCACCAGTCTTCGAGAATAATTAAGATATCGATTATGTTTCAAGTTACCTCAATCGGAGAATCCAGACCTCGACAGCGCTAAATGTCATGGCCGATGGTACCCGCAGGAAGCACTGGATGATCTATCATTGCGACTGTGTGAATAACACATCGTGGTCGAAATTTCCTAAGGGGAGCTATGCTAAATATTGCAGCCGATGGTCCCCGCTTGAAGCACTGGATGATCTATCATTGCGATTGTGTGAATAACACATCGTGGTCGAAATTTCCTCAAGGGGAGCTATGCTAAATATTGCAGCCGATGGTCCCCGCATGAAGCACTGGATGACCGTTGCGGCTGTGTGAACACCACATCGTGGCCAAAGTTTACTCAGGGAGAGCTATGCTAAATATCGTGGCCGATGGTACCCGCAGGAAGCACTGGATGACCTCCACAACGCATCTCTACAGTCTGAATCGGGATTCACCATTGGGCGGCGAACACCCCGGCGGGGACCGAGACGGTGTCGTGCACGGGAGGAGGAGCTCGAACCGAAGGGATGCTGCCGACGAAGGCGGAATGACCGGCCTACGCACGGGCCGGACGGAGATGCGGAGTCGGAGGTGGAGGCGGCGGTGCGTCGGCTCGACACAACCGAGCCAAGTTCGCGGAGCTGCATAGCGGCGGAGCCAAGGCGGTGGACCCGAACAGTAGGAAGGCAATGGAGCGTCGGCGACCTGGTGGTTTAAATGAGAGAAAAGTTGGGGAATATCTTAAATTTCTTTAAGATCTTTAGGAACTTTCACCCAAGGTCCCAACCTTTCCCTTCACCGGGATATAACACACAATATTCAATCGAAATTCAAAATGCTAAAATAAGTGCGAAAGTAAATGCAAAAATAAAAGGATCACAATCATGCTAAATACGAGTGTCTAAAGAAAGAAGAAAATAGACAAAATCAGCCCAAAATTTGAAATATTCTCATTCAAATCAATAAATTGATTTAAATGGGAATTTTCAATCTTCTGATCATTCTCCAATCACGCCTACTACCAAATCTTCAGATATCAATCCTCCATCCAGATCGAAGCCATGTGGTGAGATCTCAAGCGCCGAGTGTGAATTCTATCTGAAATAAATCGACGATTTGATGGCATCATGTCCCCACCAACTCTCCCTGGGTGCGAGGAACTCGATCCCGTCGAGTAAGGCTCAACTCCGCTGCAGTACCTCTCTAACAAGTCTGGATCAAGTCGCTGCAACTCATCTCTAGTGATCCAAGAATTCTCTGATGTTGGCAAACCTTTCCACCTAACCAAATATCTCTGATATCCTCGATTTCTAGTTGAGATTATCTGATCATCAAGAGTATGCTCAAGTTGCTCTTTTTTCTTGTGGAAGGCTGTGAAAGTGGATACTCAGAGATGAGTTCTCTCTCAATGAGGGGAGAAGGCTCAAATGGATCACTGGACATTATTGTTGGTTCTTTGCAAGCTACTAGATCTGAAATATTGAATGTAGTACTAATCCCAAAATTCTGATGGTAAATCAACCACATATGCATTTGACCCAAATTTTTTTAATATTTTAAATGAACCTGCCCCACAAGCTTGTAATTTCTTAATAACCCCTTAAGGGAATCACTCGAACCTAATCCGAATCATCACATAATTACCCTCAGGAAATTCATGTAATCTTTTATGAGCATCTGTTAATTTTTTATAAGCCTTATTCTTTTATTGTTCTCTTGATGTAAATATCTAATATGCTTAGCAAATAATTGTGCAGACTTATAAACTCTATTATGTAGTGGCAGGGGAATAAGGTCAGTGGGGGTCTTAGACTTATAACTATATACGACCTCAAATGGACTCATGCCTATAGACCTATTGACAGAATTATTATATGCAAACTCAACCCTAAATATGATCAGATCTCAATTTCTATCATTTTCTCCTATCAGACACATAAGAAGATTTCCTAGGCTCCTATTGACCACCTCGGTCTAGTCACCAGTCTGAGAAAGATAAGCGATTGAGAATTTTAACTTAGTTTTTAGGAGGTGCCAAAGAGTCTTTCAAAAATAGCTCGTAAACTTCACGTCTCTATCCGAAACCGAACTTTTAGGCAGCCCATGCAAGCGAACAACTCCGTCGAAGAAGAGGCGGGCTATCCTAGAAGCATCGGAAGTCTTCGAACAAGGAAATGCGTCATTTTTGAGAACCTATCCATAACCACACAAATAGAATCGTGTCGAAAATGAAGTCGATGCTCAGGTCCTGCCAAGGTCTATCGAGAACGGGTAATGGAGTATATAATCCTGTGTTTTGCTTCTGCTGTTCCACAACAGCACAAGTCCAACACTAGGCGACAATTCGAGCTAACATCCTTCAGACTCGGCGAATAAAATTGACTCTCAACTGCTTCAATGGTCTTTTTAGCACAAAATGACTAGCGAGACCACCGACATAAAGCTCCCAGATCATAAAATCTCTTACAGAAGTCTGGGAAAAACATAAGCGACGATCACGAAAAAAGTATCCATCTCGAATGAGATAGTCGAGATACTCACTAGTCGGTCCCGAACACACAGTCTCATAGATAACTCCAAAATCAGGGCAATCAACATAAGTCTCCTTAAGCTTGTCAAACCCAACAACTTCAATACGCATCGTAGTCAACAAGGAGACTCATCGACTCAAAGCGTCGGCCACTTTATTTTCCACTCTAGGTTTATGCATAAATAAAAAAATGTGCTCCTAAAGAAATTCAACCCACTTAGCATGTCTTGGGTTGAACTTCTTTTGTAAGTTCAGGTATCTCAAAGTTTCATGATTAGAATAGAGGATGAACTCCTGAGATAGTAGATAATTTCTCCAATGTCTAAGAGCCTGAACCACAGCATAAAACTCCTTATCATAGGTAAAGTATCGTTGCCTAATGTCATTTAATTTCTCACTAAAGAAGACTACGGGATAACATTCTTGACTTAGGACTCCTCCTATACCCACTCCTGAGGTGTCACAGGATACCTCAAAGACTTTGGAGAAGTCTGGGAGTCGTAAAACAAGAGCCGCAGACATGCGAGCTTTAATTTTAACGAAGGCTTTTGCAGCTGCCTTCGTCCACTCGAAGGCTCCCTTCCGAATATAATCCGTAATGGGAGCGGTGACGGTACTAAAACCTCATATGAATCGATGGTAGAATGTAGCTAGACCATAAAAGCTGCGAACGTCATGTATGTTCTAAGGTTCTGGCCATTCCGATATGGCAGGAACTTTCTCAGGGTCAGCTGAGACACCATTTAGAAAGACGATGAATCCCAAGAAGACTACACAGTCCGTAAGGAAGGCACAAGTCTAAGCAAACAAACTTTCTGCTCTTAGGACTTGGAAAATTTGGCGAAAATGATCTAAGTGGTCCTCTCTAGTACGACTATCACAGGACCGAGGAGTAGATCAATTTAAAATATTTAGAAATAAGCCCAAATAATATCTAGTAAATTTATCAAATGATTTAAGGCTATTTTATCTCAACAAATCAGAGATAAGAATACGGAGTAATTTAGATATGCTCACAAGTAATATTACTCAATAATAATTTATCACACAATATAATTTAAGATTCAAAGGGGTGAGCAAATCAAACAAATTTCAATGACAAATTCCATCACCAATCTTCGAGAATAATTGAGATATCGATTATGTTTCAGGTCACCTCAATTGGAGAATACAAACAATTACAGCGCCAAATATCGTGGACGATAGTACCCGCAGTAAGCACTGAATGATCCATCGTTGCGACTGTGTGAATAACACATCGTGGCCGAAGTTTCCTTAAGGAGAGCTATGCTAAATATCGCGGCCGATGGTACCCGCATGAAGCATTAGATGACTGTTGCGGCTATGTGAACAACAAATCGTGGCTAAAGTTTACTCAGTGAGAGCTATGCTAAATATCGTGGTCGATGGTACCTGCAAGAAGCACAGGATGACCTCCACATCGCGTGATACGAGAAAGATGAATGATGATGCAGTTCAGAGATCAGCAATTTTATAAAATAGATTATTCACAAACTAATGCTAAAATATTAGAGAACAATTTTGTAATGATTAAGAAATTAATTAAACCCACAAAATCGATTTTTTACAAAATTTTAAATAAATTAGATCGGAGGTAATTGAAAATTTACCAACTCAGATTAGGGCACAAACAAATTAGAAACAGGGTAATAGGACTATGAGAACTCACAATATTCAACCAACAATAATTAAATTTACTTAATAATGAAAGGTCGCACAGGCGGAACAAGTTCGAGCAAGTCACATGCGAGCAGAATGATCCAGAGTATTCAATTTAATCAAGTTAAAGGTTGCTGAAATTTCGTACATGAGTCAAATAATTCAGGGACCAAAAAGTAATTTTCCAGAAAAATTAGGGCTCTGCTGTGGAGGCCTCGGGTGCAAAGGCGCTCGGGGGGCGCATGGGCGAAATGAGAGTGCGCAGTCGCTCAGGCGCGCGCAAGCGGCTCAAGCATGCGTGGTCGGCAAGAGCGCAGGCGGCGTTGGGAGCGCGAACGCGTGGCTCTGGCACGCGAGGCGACTAGTCTGCGCGCGCTAGACGGCACGCATGTTGGCGAGCTCGGGGACGCACACGCGAGCAGGGCAGGGGCGACCACTCGCGCGGGAGCGTGCTGGCTCAGCGACGCGCGCGCGCGGGCTTGACTTACGTCGACGCGCGTGCGGGCGGGGTACCGACCCGTATTGGAAAGCCATTCTGCGATGGCATCTTGCGGAGCTACCGGTGCGAGCGGAGCCGCTACGTGCGTGTCAGCATAGTCGGCCCGAGCTCGTCAGCTACACAAGGGAGCAACAACGCGACCACGTCGAACCAGAGTCGGTGAACTGGACGCAAGAACGCAGGCTAGCAAGCAGAGTGAATGAGGATGAGTCGAGGTGAATGCTGGAGGGTGCAAGATGAATGAAATCGAACCCGAAGTAAAGAGCTAGAGCGAGTGGAGTTTAGGGATTCTCACCCAAGGCCCAAGCCCTTCCTTATACAGGATATTAATTCATTCTAAAATCAAATAATCCCAAGAAAAACACAAGTTAAATTTATTCAGCATTAAAAAAATCAAAAATAACAGAGAGACGTTTATATAGGCCTCCTTACAAATTTATTCAATAAGGAAAATACATAATGTAATAAATTCCTCACACAAACGAAAAAATACCAGATAACATACTTAAAATAACAATCACAGAAATAGAAACAACTAATACAAAATAAATGCGAGAAATAAAATCATCCCAAAATGAAATCTCCAACCAATCAGAATGAATGGGAGATTTTCAATCCACCAAGTCAACAATCCGCAGCATCCATCTTTCCAAATCTACTCTAATAATCAATCGATTCAGATCGAAGCAGTGCAGCTAAATCTCGACTGTCGACGATAAACTCTACAGTCTGAATCGGGATTCACAGTTGGGCGGCGAACACCCCTGCGGGGACCGAGACGTCGTGCACGGGAGGAGGAGCTCGAACCGGAGGGGTGCTGCCGACGAAGGCGGAATGACTGGCCTACGCACGGGCCGAAAAGAGATGCAGAGGTGGAGGTGGAGGCAGCAGTGTGTCGACTTGACGCAACAAAGCAAAGTTCGCGGAGCTGCAGAGCGGCGGAGTCGAGGCGGTGGACCTGAACAGTCGGAAGGCAATGGAGCGTCGGCGACCTGGTGGTTTAAATGAGAGAAAAGTTGGGAAATATCTTAAATTTCTTTAAGAACTTTAGGGATTTTCACCCAAAGTCCCAACCTTTCCCTTCACCGGGATATAACACATAACATTCAAACGCAAAATAATTTTATTCTAGGATTAAGAACAACTAAAATCAGTCCATGCCTTTATATAGGCCTATTACAATTGAAATTCAAAATGCTAAAATAAGTGTGAAAGTAAATGCGGAAATAAAAGGATCACAATCATGCCAAATACGAGTGTCTAAAGAAAGAAAGAATAAACAAAATTAGTCCAAAATTTGGAATATTCCCATTTAAATCGATTTCCAATCTTCTGATCAGCCCCCAATCACGCCTGCTGCCAAATCTTCAGATATCAATCCTCCATCCAGATCGACGCCACGTGGTGAGTTCTCGAGCGTCGAGTGTGAACCCTATCTTAACCATTGAAAGTTTACAGAGTCCCATGAGAACCAGCACTTGATTCCAATATAATCATGGGTTCTAATACCACTTGTTAGAGTAAGCAATGAGGGCACCTAACATACAAGCGAATAAACATACATTAATCCAAAAGCCCAAGCCTATGGGTAAGGAGCACTCACTAACATGTAAAATTTGTGATGAACTCACCAATGTGGGACCATTTTCACGTACACTTATTTTTGATACATGCACTTTAACAAGAAGAACGAGCATATTTTTCTCTTTGAATGTTAACCTAATTACAAGATAAATACCAAAAAATTAGGTGAGAAATATAAATGAAATTCATATTAAATATCATCATTTGAGTGCATATTTTCTTATAATTACAATAACAAAGCTTTAATCACAAAATCATTGCAGTCAAGTGCAAGGATATTTTTTCTCCTTTTAAAACAATATTTTTTACGAGCGCATGTCCATTGAAGTCGAATATATTAACCAAATCCCAAGTCTATTTTACTTTACTCATCCCTCTCTTGAGTCTTTTCACATTATGGATACTAGGGTGTGCAAAATTATTCGAAGAACCACAAACTAACCCAGAATTGAATTGAATCGATCTGATCAGTTCAGTTTAGTTCCAATTAAGTTTGGTTTTGGCCCGATACTAAAATAATTAGAACAGGATGACTCAGGTCAGTTCTCGATTCTATCGTTCCGGAAAACTAGAATTGACCCAAATTAGGTTAAGTTCTTAATTATCACTTTTTTAGCTTCATCAATTAAATGTGACTTTTAATTCAGCTTAGTCTAGCAATATTTGTGCAATCATGATTGGATTTTATTCGAGCCTTTATTTTATTGTAGTATTTATCTAAATATTTATAGATAATCATGTTATGAGGTTTTGCTATTTTATCTAGTTGAAAGCTTGGAAGCATTAAACCAGAATAACATTAAATTAAAAAATGAGAATTTATAAATAACTTTAAAGGTTGCACCTATACCCAAAACTGAAGTTTCAGTCTAACGAGCTTGGGTCGGATCTGGTTCCTGAAATTATGAAACTAACCTTGGTCACTTTTAATCCAAATTTCACACGAAATTGATCTGAACTAAATCGAGTTGCACTCTTAATGTATACATGTATATGGAAAACCCCCTTTAACATCTTTTTTAATCTTATCCTCTACAGGCATCATGGTTGCTTTCCTCCTAGTATTCACTTGTAACATAGTCAACTCTAATTTGACAACTCATCTAAGTACTTGCATCTTAATAGTAGATTAATTGTGTAAATATTTCGTCATTTGACTATTCAACTCTTACAAAGATTTTCTAATAGACATTTCTGATGATTATATAAATGTCAAAATATGATACTTCACAAGTTATCAATTACAGGATGTATTAGAATGTTGAAATGATTGCTGATAGAAGATGTAAATGCCCCATTGCAAATCATGTACGTAAGCTAAAATCTAGCAATAAGGGACTCTTCTATTTAACCATATATCATCCTAAAACTTAGCATTAATTCATATTTTTGAAAATATCAAAATAGAAATCAGTTTGTTTTACCTAAGACAACCAAACTCAAGTGCTTATTCTAGAGATATTTTCATAAAAGAAGGTTGTTTATGGTAGCATGTATTTGTTTTACCTTCTTTCATGCTACGTGGAGGATACTAATATTACATTAAACCTACAACAACAATAATAACAACAACTAAGCCTTAATCCCACTAGGTGGGGTCGGTCACATGAATCCTTTGTTTCCATTGCGCTCTATCAATTATCAATTTTTTATTTAAGTCTAAGTAACTAAGATCACTCCTTATAATTTCTTGTCATGTCTTCTTTGGTCTCCCTCTTCCTCTTTGTATATAGGCAAAATTCAATAATTCAATTTTTCTAACTGGAGCTTCAATTGGTCTACGATTTATATGTCCAAACCATCTAAACCGACTTTCTCTAAATTTATCCTCAATTGGTGCAACATCAACTTTCTTTCGAATATACTCATTTCTCATTCTATCCTTTTGTGTATATCCACACATCCACCTTAAACCTCATAAACAAAAAAACGGGATAATTACTTACATGTCACAGTAAACTATATTATTTTACATATTGTCCATCTATACTTAATAAATTATACCGTATACATTTTTACTATACTGTGCACACTTTTAATACGTTGTGCACAACCATAAACTACTAGGAATGTATACTGGATACACCACAATAATGGTATGAATGTAATTTTATGCATTTTATAATATGTAAACTGTAATTTATTAAGTATGAATGAATAATACATAAAATGATATGTTTAATGTGGCATATAGGTAATTGAATGACCCCTCTATACCACCCGCAGTTAACACAGTTCAATGGCATTTTTAATAGGTTAGATGAAGATTGGAAGAGAGAAAAGGCATTCAGCATCTCCTTTATTAGTGTTAATCATGCTTCGTGATGATAGCTCAGTGAGTTAAATTTTGTAAATGAATCTTGAACAATAATTGCGGATCTGGTGGAAAATAAATGATCATCTACCTGTTCTCAATGGTAGACCAAAGGCCAAGAGCAATTAAAGAGATCATTTTCTGTCCTCACAACACAGCAAGAAGAGAGTTTAATAAGGCTGAAATCCTAGTAATTGATGTTTATTATTAACCATGATCTCAGATGGTATCCACCATTATCCGCATAACTAAAGCAAGAAGAATACTAGTCACAAGTCCCAATAATAAGAAGAAATAAGAACGACTGCTGAAAACACCATACTACACCTTACCAAATCTAACCCTAATATACCATTAGAGATGGAAAGGAAAATTAAACATGAAACGACCTTGAAATTTGAGTCAAATCAAAACGAAAAACAAAACAGAAATGAAGCGATTAACTTGAGTCATAAACAGATTGAACTGCCTAGAAATTGATTTTGGGCTAGTTATAGTTACATATGACTCAGATCAAAACTTGAGTGAGTCCCTTAAAGTTACACTACAAATTATAGAAATTCATTTGTACATAACTTCTACTCGTCAAACTTCTATTTGCTTATGACTTGGCTTATTGATAACCCTCCAAATTTTTTAGAGTCAACCCAAGTTCAAATGCTGAGTGCTCAAAAAAAAAAAAACTCTACTCTTGTTTCTTAATAAATGGATTTCAAACTGGCTCAGTTTTGATTCAAAATGGATTCCAAGTCAGCACCTTAACAATATGGAGTTCAAGTAAAGCTGGCTCAGCATCTAAGACTTTGAGCAAGCTAACTCAGAATCCAATTGATTTCAATACTGAGAATTAAAGACAACCTTAAGTCAAATTTGACTCAACAACACCAACAAAGAAACCTTTAAGATTATTTCTTCTTTCATCGTCAGCAGGTTCAAACCATGGTCTCCCAACTCATCAACATAACATCAAAACCCTATTAAAAAAGCCCAACTTCCACGTCATGAAACGTCATCATAACCACGCCCAATAGAACGCAAGCCGACAAAGAGCTCTCGATCAGAAGACTGAAAGCAAGCTGCGGAGGAGACCCATAAGAGGAAATACCTTTCTACTTACCATTTCGCTCTTTAGCCTCCGGTTCTCCGAAATTAAAGCCTCCATTTCTTTCCTCTTGGATTCCACTTGCTGCCATTTTCCGCAAAAGAATATTAATTATGAAGATAAATCCAGCCAGAACAAAGCGGGGCACAGATAAACAACATTAAAACGCCAACCTTTCTAAGCATCAAGTTGTCGTTCACCAACGCTTTTTCCTGCGCCTGGAGCTCAGTGATCGTCTAGTTAAAAGAATACCATAAGCCCGTTAAAATAGATCGAATAAAAGTTCCGATGATGAAGCGAAGTGGGTAAGTGCGCAAGCCTCACCTTCTTCCTTCCCTGTCGTCTGATGGGCTTCGAAGAAGTGACGACTGCTTCAACCATCGGCGACCGATGGACCGCGCGCATCTGAAACCGCAAGGAAAAAAAGATCACAACGCGGCAAGATCACCACCGTCAAATCGACAACTTCAGCGATCGAACGGCGTTGCATGGCAACGAAAGAGAGTCATCCCACGTCACCACGACATGTTTCGACAAAATTATATTTAGCTTCCTGATGTTAGAGATAATTTTACATAGGTTTATACGTTTAGAATCATTTTTTATTTTAATGTAATCCCGAATTTAGTAATATTCATTTGGACGATTCAAAAATATATATATATATATATATATGAATAAAAAATGAAAGGATTTCCTAAGTCAGAGTCTCAAATGTAATTTACACAATGAATTTATTTTTCTAAAAAAAGAAAAAAGCCACGCGAATATAATGGCACAAGCTCCCCAGGGCTCATCACGTGACCTGAAACGCGACAAAAAGAAACTCCGTCCCGGGCACGGGCCTGTGCTCTAAATCGGCCGATCCTAGCCGTTCAAAGTGCCAAGGAGTCCACGCTGGACGATATATATTCCTACCCCGTCCATTCCCCTGACTCCACCCCATACAAACTAAAACCTGTATGGGAATTGGGAAACTTCGGGGTGAAGATATCAAGTTAATTTTTAAATCTTCAAAGAAATATGAAGCAACACGCAGACGAGTCTCTAACCACCTGCAACTGCCCCTGAATGACGAAGAGGTGAAGAAAACGAGTTAGATGAGACCGTGCGCTGACCAAAACGCCCCTGGACGATTTCGAATTTCAGAAGCCGTAAAACCGGTGATCGAGGGCAGCATGGTAAAATGAAAAAGTGCAGTGAAGTTGGACTTCGCCTTCTTGGGGTTGGGGGGATCGCAAGCGGAAAGATACGAACTACGAAGACAGCCGAAAGACTGTAAATACAAAAATGCCCTTCATAATTACGGAAATTTCACTGCAGGAGAGTAGTACACTACTTACCTTCAAAAATAGGAAAAATTATTTTCCTCGAATTTACAAGTTGAGAAGCGCAGGCGGTAACAGAAATATAAGAAAATACAACCTGATCGGATCCCTTTTTTCAGTAACGGAAAACATGTTGGAGGGCAGGACCCGGTATTCCGGCTCTTCCCGAGGGCATTTTCGGCAGAGAACAGAGGTAAACATAAAAAGAGAAAAAAAGGGAAAAGTAGAGAGGGAGGGAAAGAGAGAGAGAGAGAGGCTGGACCTTTCCGTCGACCTCACCGCGAGAGGCGGAGGCGTCTCCGGCGCACAGGCGCTTAATCGGAAGGATCTCGGAATAGCTCGGTGAGCCTTCGCTTCCACTGGTGGAGGCTGTGCCCAAATCAAAGGGGGTAGGGGGGCTAGGCCGGCCGCACGTTATCGCCGGTGGCTGCGGCGGCGGCGGAAATATCTCGTCTTCCTCCTTCCGCTTCGCCTTGCATGAGGAGCGAGATCTCGTCGAACGGAACCCCCAGGATGGGACTAGAACGGTGGGAATCCTCTCGAAACTCTCCTCTTCCTGCGGATCCGGTGACCAGGGCCGATGCGCGCTGCGTTGCGGGAGGTCCGTCAGCGAATGGCGGCAGATGAAGAGCGTCTCCGCTGCGGCAAGCATCTCTTCGTCCGCATCCTCCATAGTGACGGATAGAGAGGGAGAGAAAGAAGATTGGGGGGACGGGTGGGTGGGGTTTTGGGGGGAGAGAGAAAGTGACGTGCGACTGGACTGGAAGGTTTGGAACATCGCTGCTATTTATTAGGGCGTGAGGAGGCGTGCAAGTGGGATGAGTCAGCTTGACGATTCGGTCCGGTTCGATTACGACGCTTTTATTCCAGCGATCTGTATGGATCCAATTAGACCGGCAAACGGGCCAATTTGAATCAAACTCAGAACAAAATCAGGTCTGACTCACTGACTCAAATGCGCTCCAACCGAGTTTCCGATTTGAATAACTATACATATTCACGTACCATAACATGAGGAAGTAAAGAAGGAAAGAGATGCATCATGTCAATAAATATTTTCATATGATCATAAATTATAGCAATAATTTCTAAAAGGAAAGATTATATCCCTTTGTAGGCCAAAAGTGAATACAAAATTGAATCAATGAAAAAAAAATAGCCAACGAGAGTAAAATTTTATGTAAAAATCTCATAAATGAGGAAAAAAAAATATAGGAGCTTGATTGAAAATTTTATTTACATATATGTCATATTTGGCACAATGATTAAAATCAGGACTAAAATAGTACTAGTTTAAATAATAATAATGATAAATAAATTTTTTTAATCATTCTACACATATTTTAATATAAAAAAATATTATTTTACTTCACATACTTAATAATTTTTAATAAAAATATCAATTTTATTTCACATTCTAGACTAAAATACTCGATTCAAATATTTTGATGTAGGATGTGAAATAAAATTGATATTTTTATTTAAAATTATTGAGTATATGAGGTAAATAAATATTTTTTTATATTAGAATATATGTAAAATAATTTTTAAAAATTATTTATTTTTATTATTATTTAAATTAGTACCATTCTAGTTCTTATTTTGATCCTCACGCCAAACAGGGCATTAAGCTCACACATGGATTACAAGAATGCATCTCCCTCATTGAATTACAACAAAATTTTTCCACTCTTTTTTAATCCTTGCAAATCTCCTTCCTTTTCAAAGCAAACTGTTAATTATCTTTCTAAGTTAATGTCAATTATGAGTGACTATATCTATGATAGTTAATAAACAAAATGACGATTGAAAGTTCTTTTTATCGATTATAAAAGATGTAAAATTATTGTAAAGGGTTATATATTTTTTACGACTAAGATTTATATTGCAATTCTATTTGCTCTATTATAGCGATTTTGAATCGTAATAATATATTTGTTATATGCTAGTATGATTTAAGAGAAATTCGTGTCGTTGAGGTGCCATGAATTTTTTGTAATTTCCGTATAAAAGATATGAAAAAGCTAATGTTAGATTATAGTCTACCAATTTTTTTTTTTATTTTGATAATCTACTAATTCTTGGCCTTGACGTATCTCAATTTTTATCTTGTTCGATATTTTGAAAAAAAATTATTTCTCACGGGGTTGATGACTGCACGAATAATTAAATAGCTTTTTCATTAGATAGCTCATGAGAAAGTATAATCCATAAATAATTAATCTACATTTTTTATACTAGATTTCATTATAGCAACAATAATTTGAGCATCTTATCTACGTACATATATGACATGCGCACATTAAGTTAGTATTTGTATTGACATAAAGATTTTGTTTGGTATGGGCATAAAAAATTCTCAAACTCTTCCAAAAATATTTTTATTAATATTTATATTTTATTAATATTTTATTTAGTTAAAAAAATATTTTATATTTATTACATATTATACATAAATTTAAATATTAAAAATCAATCTTATTTCACATTCTATATAAATTTTAATAAAAAAATTAACTTTATTTCACATCTATCACAATCTATAATAATAAAATAATTTTATTTTATATAATAATATTAAAATAATTTTTATTTTAAAAAAAATTAAAATCTTCCAAAATATATATATATATATATATATAAGCCAGAAGGGAAAACTAATCGCAAAATTATCCCTGAAATAAAAATTATTTCATGTTAATATATATCCTCTGTTTTTTTCCCTCAATTAGAATTTGATCAAAAGCTCAAATAGATTGCCTTAAGTCAAACGTTTATTCCCAGGTCTTAACTTGAAGTTAATATTTTTTTAGGGAGTATTTTAATTTAATATTTTTTAATATTATATTATATAATTTAGTTGTTATTTATAATTTTATAATATTTTAAAAAATTATATATACATATTATTAAATTATTTTTTTAAATAATATGATAAAAAAATATAACATAAGATTAACAGAAACATTGAACTAAATGTGCCCTAAATTTAATTAGTTCAATCAAAAATTAATCTTATATATAAGACACTACTAATTGTGCTAAAGTAATACACAAATATATATATATATATATATAGCCGAAAAAATACCTTTTAATCTCTCTTTTTTATTTTGAATTAGTTAGGGTCGTTAATGATCTAATCTCAAGCAGATTAGACTTCGGCTCAAGATTGAACTGAAAATTTTTGATTCGATCTCGATTTAATCCAGAGAATGAACGAGAAGAGCTCGATCTGATCTCGATTCGTACTGGGTCTAGCTCATTTGTTATTAAATTATGCTCGATCCGAACTAAAATCGATATAACTTTCAATTAATTTTTGATCTTTTAGCCAAATATTATGTGTAAATATATTTGTTCATTTAATCAGCTTAAAATATGGCTATTCTTTCTGATCTATTGTTTAAATATAAAAACAAAAAGATTAATTTACAATAAATATGGCTTGAATAATTATAGAAAAAACTCCAATAAAATATTTTATTAGACTACTGAAAAAAAAACTACATACTAAATCTAATTATATAAATCAATATATATAATATCTTTTATTTTTTTAATCGAACTCATTTCGAGCTGTCTTGATTCAATTCTATATCATCCCAAGATTAGATTGATAAAATTTCTAGCAAAAAAAATAATTAATTAGTCGGTTCATTTGGATCAAATTGAACTCGATTCGATCGTAAAGTTGATTTGACTTTTGAGTGATTTTGGATCTGCTATCAAACTTAACAGCCTAAGAATTAGTTGGATTAACTTATGTTAATTAATCCAATCAAACGCAGTGGAAGTGTGGAACACATTTATTAACCGGATAACCTTAATTTTTTTTTTCTAATCCCATCACTATAGCTGGTTTCTCTATCCCCGCAATTTTTCTCTATAAAAAAAATAATTTAATTTATTTTTTAAAAAATATGTATAATATGAAATAAAATAAATTAGTTATATTAAAAATTATATTATGTTAAATATGAAATAAAATAAGTGTTTAATATTAAAATATGTGTAAAATAAGATAAAAACTAATTTTTTTTAAATAAATTAATATTTTTTATCATGAATATTTAGCCATGGTTTTTTTTGAGACACATAAATTTTTTATTCTCTGTTTGGTTGAAGGAAAAAAAAAATTTAGAAAAAATTTTTGAAAATTTTAAAAAAAATATGTACGATGTAAAATAAAGTGAGTTAGTTATATTAAAAATTGTGTTAATTGTGAAATAAAGTAATTGTTTAATATTAAAATTTATGTAGGATGAGATATAAAATTATTTTTAAAAATAAATTTTAAATTCTAATTAGGACTAAAATAAGTTTTTTTTCTAATTTGATGATCTGCTGACAAATTTCATAAGTCAGACTTCCAATTTCTTCTCTAGGAGTTCCAAGATTTTTATCCAATGCTTCGTTTCGAAGATGGTCTATCCAATAATCCAATTCCCTGTCTCCTCTCATAAGTCGCTCGATGTTCGCATCGATATTTAGTTAGAATCAAGCTCGACTCGAATTATTGAGTCGAGCTACAAGCCAAGATTGAATCGAATCGAATTGGCTCGATCTCTATTTTTTTAAAATATTAATAATATATATATATATATATATTCAATCATTTATTATAATTATCTATTATTTTTACAAATGTATATGCTAATTGCGGTTAGAATATCTGTTAGGTGATTTAGTAGACATAATTATTCTAATTCAAAATCCTAACAAAGCCATTTTTTTAAGAATAAATTTCACTTCATGAAGGGTTTGAGTTAGCTCAATTAGGGCTCGAGTTAACTCGAAGTTGAAATGAGCTAGCTCGAACTCGAATCGAATTGATATGAGCGAAGTTTGAGATGTGCATGGCTCGGCTCGAACTCAGATCGTTCTCACACCTAGTTATGATTTGATTTCTTATATCCTAAAACTAATCTTATTCAAATATTTTAAATCTTGTTTTTTTTTATAAATTTTTTCCCTACATTTAAGGGTGTTAATATGGATCGAAGATCGAAAATCGATCAAAAATTAATTAAATCGATTTTAGATCGAATCGAAATCGAGTCAATCTAAATGAGCCGACTAATGAGCCAAAAGTTTGGCTCGATAATAATTTCGAGCCGATTTTGAGCCGAGGTAGACTCGGCTCGATCCAGCTCGAAATCGGCTTGAATTAAAATACATTTTATATTATAATACATATANCTCGAGTCAATTTCGAGTTGATTGAAATGTGATTAATCTGATTTCGAGCCGGTATTAGCTCGGCTCGAAATCAAATCGATAACGGCCCTACGTACATTATTGTATCTATTGTTTTCTTATTTAATTTTGTCAAAGAAGACTCCAAAATTTAGTTTCGCTTTTTTTATAAAACTTTTGTTTGGTTGGGAGCAATATTAGTTATGGGTACTTTTAGAAAAATTTAAATAAAATAAAAAAATTTATTCTTAACATATAAATTTTAATATAAAATTTTTTATTTATATCATATTTTATATATTTTTCAATCTATTAATCAATTTTATTTTATATCTTACACAATATAAAAAAAATCATAACCAAAATAATCGACAATAAAATCGGCTCTATGTTCTATTATGTTCTACATTGTTTTGAGATTTTGTTTTACAATAAATGTATGTATTATGTTTTATAAATTCTTTTACAAGAAAAATATTTAAGAAACAAGAAAAAGCTAAATTATATTACTTATATATTGTATATATTATTATTATTATATAAATATGAAAATAATATGTGTTTTGAGAAAGAAAAGGAAATAAGAAACTTGAGTGAATACATTCAAAAAGTTACATTGAAAACTCACACACCAACTCTTGGTTCTGTTTGGCGAGGAGATCAAAATCATGAATAAAATAGTGCTAGTTTAAATAATAATAATAATAATAATAATAATAAATAAATAAATTTTTCTAATCACCCTACACAAATTTTAATATAAAAAAATATTATTTTATTTCATATATTCAATAATTTTAAATAAAATACTAGAATCTAATATTTTGATTTAAGATGTAAAATAAAATTATATTTTTATTAAAAATTATTAAATATGTGAAATAAAATAATATTTTTTTATATTATAAAAATCAAAACCTAAATTGTACTCACTATTTTTTAATATAAAAAATTTAAGCTAGAACCAATCTAACGAATAACCGACTATTTAGTTAACTAAATATTTTGATTGATTAACTGCACATATTTAGTTTTTAACATACATTTTCAGTTCAAAATATATTATAAATTTATTAAATAATCTAAAAAATTAATATATCTTAAAAATATTGTACATTAACTTCCTAAAAAACATTCATAATAATATTTAATATAAATATTATCAAATATATTAATAAAATATTTTTATTCATAAAAAATATTATACCTAAATTATAAAAATAATATTACTATTTATATCAAATGATAGATCGTTAAATTTATAAATTAATCAAAATATAAGGTGGCATTTATTGAAAACTTTTAATCCTAACACCCAAGTACAAAAAACTATAAGTGGACAGCCGACTATACATCCTTATATGTGTGAACACGTATATAGACATAAAAAAAGATGTTTCATATTATTATTATTTACATGTTTATAACTAGGGGTGATTCCATTTAGGCCCCTAAGATTCGTCTAATTTGCCATAAAAATTCACAAACGTCAAAATATGTCGTCCAAATTCGCAATAATTACTATATAATTTACTAGGGCCCTAGTTATTTTTAAAAAACTTACAATCAGATCCAATATAACGTTTTTCATTTAAAATATTGTTACTTTATTAAAAAATTAAATTAAATTAAATATTTTTTTAATTACGATTTTACATCTTGCGCGCCCGGGCACGAGTCGCCTGTGAAGCCTCGAGCACCTGCGTCCACGCGCCGGCGACCGGTAGCGCTCAGCCACTGGCATCCACACAGAGGCGACCTGCACGCGGCCTCGCAACGTCCTCATGCCGACGGCCGCTGCACGCCGTCTCACGCACATGAGGCTGTCGCACACGACGTTACACGAACATGATGACATATTTTAAAAATTAATAGATTAAGGAAGAGTATTTTTATCATTTTTATAATACATAACAGAATTTGTCACAGAAGGACCAGATATCCCGTGTAATATTTTTTGTGAACTTGAATAATATGTTTTGAGATTTATAGATTTTTATTGCCAAGTAAACAAACCTTTCTCCGTTTGTCTAGGAGTTTAAAATTAACCTGGTTTAAATTTAACCAGGCATATCACATCACACATAAAATTTAATATTAAAAATTAAATTTATTTCATATTCTACACATATTAATAAAATAATAACTAACTTATATCACATCCCTCACATATTTCAATATAATAACTAACTTTATATCACATCCCTCACATATCCCAACATAATAACTAATTTTATTTCACATCATTCACAACTTTCAATAAAAAAATATCTCTATTTAAGTTTAATTTTAACCTTCTTAAATTTAATCTTACAAACAAACAGACCCAAGAGATTAAGTAGAATTACCCCTTTTAACTATAATAATTTAATAAAATAGTATATTGGGTAAACAATTTTGGTTGACTATCAGTTTTTTATGTTAAAAAACTAACCCTAAACTAGAGCCATCGGTTTCTACTAAATGAAAGCCAAATTCGAACCCGTCAGTTCGGTTAACTAAAAATTTCAATTCAATTTATTCGAGTTTGGATCTTTTTTTTTTTTTTTGTTGCTTAGCTCATCTTCTCACCGCATGTAGTAGAATGTCTAACTATTACGGCCCGTTTGGTTCGAGCTTTGAAATATAGTGGGTGTTAATGGTAGTATATGAAGTGATAATTTTAACTCTAGTCGTTTGGTTAAAGTGTTATAAAAAAAATGCTCGTTTGGTTGACATATAAATGTAGTGATTGAAAATTTAGATTGTTTGGCAAAAATGAAAGTGCTGACCTGCTTCTCCTTGTTTGGACCGAGCTTCGAAATATAAAGAAGAAAAAAATTTTAAAATTTCGTAAAATTAAGATGAATTATTGTTAATTGAAATATTATTTACAAACTGAAGTAATATTATTGTACTAAAACTGTGTCTGAAAAGTGAAATACATATAATTGTAAAATTGACTGTAAAACAAAATTAGTTTCAACTGTTGAAATGTAAATTGAACTAGACAAAATACCTGGATCCAAAACACAAATGAAAAAAAAAAAATTTTATAACTTCAACAAAAAGTAGTACGTGATATCTATCATAAAGTTGAATATTATATTTTTTATTTTGTCAAACTTTACACGTCTAAATATTAAAACCTTTTTTACTTATCTCTGAAATAAAAAAAAGAAATTATACTTTTATCGTACCCAAAATAAAATTCTAGGATAAATGCAAGTACCAATTACACATAGCCTTGTAAGCAGAGACAACACAAATATTGTGCTACAAACACATTGTACTATACAGAAGAATTTAACTTAAGTCGTATGATTGCAAAATATAACAACCAAATATAAGAATCATACTTACATTACCATCTAACTAAAATGGCAAATACATAATATTCTCATAGAAAATATAGACAAGTTACAAATAAAATTAATAGTTCAACATGGACAACAAAATACAGATTTATTTCACAGGAAAGAAAAAATTTAAAACTGGTGATGCTCTGAACATAACACCGAAGACAAATTTCAGATGCTAGCAGACCTTATTCAACTCAACAAACTCAATGCTTCCAGCCTAAAAGCCACGCCGAGGCTGTTGTAAATTTATAGGTAACTGAATGTGAATTAACCCCATGCCCAACTTACTGAATTTCGACACCAGGGACTGTGCCGGAATTGGAAGATAAATGCACGAACGCTTTCCTTTGCCGACGACATCAACAGAGCTGCCACCACTTTCTGTTTCATAGCAATGCAGATAATCAAAATGCAAACAATCAAACAAAGATTAGTAAAATATTGTACGCTAGAATGAAATATTCTAACTTACGTAAAAATACATACCTTTCACTATGAAGGATCAACTTGCTAGATTTCGAATGACTAACCATCTTTCTAATTGCAACTTGAGGATCCTACATCCAACTAGAAATGCAGGACAACACGTGCATGGATCCTTTATTACTAGAACATCACATATCACACGCATCGTAATTTCATGTCTCATACAAATTTTAGAATTAAAAATTAACTATACATCACATCAGATATATGTTTTAAAAGAAAAAATTTACATGATTTCACATGCTGCTCAAGTACCAAAATAAAATTAATTATATTTCATATTCTATTATATTAAGATAACAACTCACTTTATTTTATATCATACAGAACCTTGAAGAAAGAAATGTCAAGTTGAGTAATAACCTGAAACAGTCACAACTGTCATGGATGATCCTTCAGTTCACAGAAACAACCATTATAAAAAACATAGTACAGAGCAGTTGATGATAAGGATAATATAAACAGCAGAAGTACACATAACATTTTAGTAGATGAGAATAATTATATCCCAAAATACCTTACAGAAAGATTAAGGCATAAGAAAAAAAAAATTTTACCATGCAAACATATAATTAATTACATATTCTCGCAACAGATAAGCATCTAGGCATTTCTTTCCATCAATCTTGCTTGATATCGCGCCCCGGCCATAAAACCCAGCAAAAATGGGATAGAAAATTTAGGTTTAGGATCCAATGGGTTTGATATGAAATTGACCATCTGATTGGGTATTTCAGTACAACCTGCTTGTTTCGTAACTAACTTTCGGTACGAAGCAGTTTTTTCTTCAACTTCCTCCAGTGATTTGACTTTGAAATATATAGCACCCGGGTATTTATGCACAAGTGCATGATACTCTGCCCAGCTATAAAAAACGTCTTCCTTTCGTCCTCTAAGTACTAGGTACATAGGCATCTTGCACCATTATCGAACTAAAGTTAGCAATGTTAATATGAGCAAATTAATGCAACATCAATATTAATTGATAAAATAAACAAAAGATTTCACGTTAGCAAAGCCGTGTTAAATTTGCATGTTATAGACATTTGGTTAAAAATTCTACTAAGAAAAGGTAAGCAAAAGTACAATCAGATAAAAATTAATGTCGCTCCATCTGGTAATGATATAAATTTAGACAATTACAGAAAATACAAATATTACATAAATTAATAGAATGCATCATTTGCTTAGTTAAGGAAAAAATATAATGAATTTTTTCATTTTGGTGATGTCAAGTAGGATTCGCAGATTGTTAGAAACAGGTATAACAGAGGCGACATATACGAATGACTTGATACATAATAATAAACACAAATAAAAGTACATATGATTGAGACATCTTATCCGAAGATAATTGTTTGAATTTACAGAAAATAGAATGACTGAAAAAGTAACACAAACTTGCTTCAATGTTGGTAAAGATGATAATTTCTTTCATGATTTGCAAAAACCAAGAAGAGTAGCTCCAATATTGTTGCTTCTAATGATGTCCTAAAACATTCATATATACTGGATTAACTTCCGTAAAAGAAATTCCAACTCTCACCCACATAATCTTATTGAAATTTACCTGTATAGTGCGACCAGAGCGACTGCGTCATATCAAAGCGCAATTTTTTTCCTTCAATCGCATTGCCAACTAATTGATCACTTTCGCTTTCATCATCAATGCAATCAGGAAGCAAATCAATTACCCTGTCTAAGGTATTATCAACCTCTTCTAACTCTGCTTCATCATTAACCCTTAATACACCGGTTAATATATTGTGTAGCACACAACATGCCACAACAATTTTCACTTGTGCATCAAAAGGGTAGGGCAGCATATCCCTTAAAATTTTAAACCGAATTTTTAAAATACTAAATATTCTCTCTACTACATTGCGAAGACTTGCATGCATGTAGTTGAAGAGTTCCTCTGGACAAGAATAATTTCTACGACCACGTCTTCCCGTACGAAAGAAAGCCAAATGATACCGTTGGCCTCTATGAGGGGCTATAAACTTGGACGTATTGGTATACCCTGAATCAACAAGATAGTACTTGCCTGATGAAAAAGTAAGATTCTTTCAGATAGTTATACATTAATTGGAACAATACTAAAATATTTAAAATTACCATTGGGAACTGTAAACCCTTCAGAACGCAGAGCATGCCGTAACACTGTCATATCTGCTGCTGAACCGCCCCATCCGGGATTTACAAAATGTATCATTCTATCAAAATCGACGGCTACTAGTATATTTTGTGATATGTAACCTTTCTGGTTTCTGAACTGATCTTCAACATCTCTTCGGACAATAGCACTAATGTGAGTGCCATCAATTGCTCCAAGTGCATTCTGAAGAACATATTTTCAAATTTGAAATTTTAATATAAAATACACTCGTAACAGAATTTGTACAAGTAGAATGATGATATCTATTACTTTCTCACCTGAAATACAGGGTCATATCTACTTCCAACAATGAAACGATCAGGTTCTGACGGATTGCGAGGTTTAATGAATAGTGAGCTAACATTATAAATCTCATCCAAGACTTTGTTAAATACTCTACTAATAGTCTCGTTTGAATATTGTAGTAACTCACAAACCTCTCTTACTGCATCACAATGACTCACTATTTTCAGAAAGATTGTCAACTGCTCTGCACTAGTCATATTTCTAGTACTACACAAAACTCCATTATCCTCAAACAGTTTCACGAGCGCCAAGAAGTGGCGTGGTTCAATGCGAAATGCTTGCTTCGCACGTCCACTGTGCCCATTCAGAAAATCAATTATGTACTCATGACCAGTGAAAGGTCACGTGTACATAGGTGTTCGTGAAGATGAAGTCATCTTACTGTCCAAGCTATTCACTTCATTAGAAATGTATTAGTCTATACTATCTTCAAGTTGATCTTGGATCATAGTTGAGTCCATAGAAGAATCAGAGAATATTGACTCCATTTCTTCTGCTTATTCAGAATAAGAAATGTGAAGCACAATCACAAAATTATAAAATGTATTCACAAGAGATAGAAATAATAAACTTACACATTCAACTAACCCAAAAAACAGTTAAGTAGTTCATCCAAAACACGCTTATAATAGAAAGTAAGTAGTAAAAAAAATGCTAACTGAATCACGAACGTTCTACATGCATAAAGTACACAGAAGAAATGAAGAATTATTTACAAATGAAGACATACAAAAGTAGCATAAGTAACTATAACACACATAAGTTCCAAATGTACTCAATGTAAACTAACCAATCCAAACATGACTTCGGTAAGCAATATAATGCAATCGTCAAAGAGTACGAATGCAATTAGTTTTTATTACAATACTACAACAACATAAAGTTCCAAGTACTATGGAATATGAATTTACATAGAATTCTAAAACCGCTGCTTCGTAATTACATTTTTACGTTTGAATGTAATTAATTTAATCCATGACGTCAAACTTTCATCATCCAAACCAAGCAATGTAATCTTCAGGTTGTCATCTTTAGCGACATGTTCTAATGCAATCGCTCTTTCTTCCCCTGTGATAGAAGTAATTGTGGCCAACCGTTGTATGCAAGAAGATTGCATGTTCTGTGAATTTAACTTGAGGTCAGTCCTCTTGCCACAGAGACTTCTGTATTCAGAATCTATTTCTAATTTTGAGATCCCTACACTCTTCATTGAATCCTTTATTGACCTAGAGGCAGTTGACCGTTTGTTGGATCCAATTTCTTCCTCATCATCCTCACTTTCTGCTACACGTTTTTCCTTTTTTTTAGATGATGAGGGTTTGAATGGTTGAGCTGTGCTGGGTCCCAAAATATCAAATAATTTCATGTATAGTGGGCACTTTGTTCCCCAGCATGATTTGTACTTTGGATCTGCCTGCAACATTTGAATGTCTTACAAGGTGAAACAGGAACAAAATAAAAGAAAGGAGCAT
>JAEMOT010000565.1:74240-145722 GCA_019297695.1 Apostasia ramifera
AGCCACTCATTAGTAATTGGCCCACCCGAATTACACAGTCCATTCTTCTTGGACTCCCACACAGCTAAGATCAACTTCTTCTTGTCAAGTTCAGTTACTCCTCTAACAGAAGGCTGACCTGCTTCTCCTCCTTCAACTTTAATCTTCTTGTTGAGATTTGCCTTCGTCATCTGCTTCCCACTATCCTCGTCACTTTCAATCAACACCGGGTTCAATGACTTATCATGATCTGTCATGTTTTTTCTTTTCCTCGTTGTACAAGGTTTGATTTTTGTAGTGACAAGTATGATAAATCGTATTATGTAAGCTCTAAAGTAATGAGTAATACGTTGAGTAACAACATTACAATGAAAGAGTAACGATTTCTATAGTAAATACAGTAGTACGTGCGTTTACTTACGACGAAAGTAATCGATAATTAGTCTTTTGGGTTTTTTCTTGGACGACTTCTTCGTAGTGGTAGACTCACAATCAGAACATATTGAGGGTGTAGCCATCCTTCAACGCAATCATTATATATTCACAAAATCATCGGAATCACAATAAAATTGTAAGAAAGCTAATGAAACATCTTACAAGAACCTATATAATGTCTTCCACTCTCAAATGAAATGTCAAGATTTTAGCAATAATTATTTTCAATGTCAGCATATAATTACTATATGTAATTATTGTACATCTATAATACCAAATAACTTAGTCCCTGTATGAAGATATGTATAAGGGCTAATACAAATTTGATCATGGCTTAAAGGGAGAAATACACATTTCAATTCGATACAAAAAATTCATAGCACATTGAACTGTGAGCATGTATACAATAGGTTCTCATTGTTTGTTTTGAGCATTTATATATGCTTCAACATGTACCATGAATTAAAAAAATATTTCGCATCATGTCTTACTCAGTACCAAAGACAAATATAATATATTCACATAAAGATTGTATTGACCCCAGCATATGCAAAATTGATCATTACTCAGAAGATAAATGCACGTGTGAGTTCGATACATTAACTCAGAGCATAATAAGTATGAACAAATGCGTACATTAGCAAACTGGATGCCCCTCTTATGTGGTCAGTTTAGTCATGCACTTCAATATGGAGCATGTAAGTATTATCTCATCATATCTGCTTTCAGTAGTTCCAAAAACAATGTTTAGCCATGCAATTCCTTTCCCCTTCGGGTAATGTTGACATAGTGGGTGTTATGGCACGAGAAGGGGGAGAAAAGTTTCCATTTCAGTAAGATTTCGGCTTATGGCTTTCAACTCCCAAGACAATCACAAGTCAGAGGTAGCACATCCTAGAATGCGACCAGAGCCAAAAGCTCGTCATTGTCAAACCGAAGTATAGGTAGAAGGCATGAAAGGCAAACAGAAATCAGCCAACACAACATCCTTTAACCAGTTGCACTTCATGGCATCAAAACAAGGAAAATCTGATCTTACCAAATGAGTTACCAAACAACAACAGATCAGAGGTATTATCGTCATACAAAATCCACTGAGCCAGTGAGGAGGCATCTAGGATTACTAATTTAAGGAAAATGCTCATCATCGTTAACTAAGTTTTCTTTAGCGTCAAATCAGAAAAATAGTCTGTACGTAAGAAAGAATCTTGCCAACATTTTAAAACATGAATGAACTTCTTTTTTTTTCTTTTCAAACTGCACAACAACATAGTACGTAATCACCCAGAAATCAATGAAGCTTCTACGAAACTATTGGAGCAAATGCTAATAAGTCGATTTCGATTCAGTTGGCCTCAACTGGGCACTGCAGTTTACAGAGCTGGAGAAAGCGGAAATGTACTCGAACAACTACAGAGCAAACAAGACGGAACCAGGGAAAATGTAACCACAGCATCATTGACCGGTGACCTAAACTGCTTCATGGCCTCATAAGGAAGAAACCAGCAGAACAACACAAAAAAAAAACAAAAGAAGAAACCGGACACAGCGGAAAATTAATCCAAAATCTACAGAGCAAAGAAGAAGGTACCAGCTAAAAACTAACCACAACCTCAACATTCTCAGGCGACTTAAACTTGTTACATGGCTTCAGAAGGCAAGAAACAAGCAGAACAGCCAAAAACTGAAATCGAAGGAAGAAACCGGGCACAGCGAAAAATTATTCCAAGATATACAGAGCAAAGAAGGAGCCAACAGAAATCTAGCCACAACCTCGTCATTGAACGACAACCAAAAAGGCTTCATGGCTTCAAAGATAAGAAACCACCGCAAGATCTCTAAAATGAAATCGGAGAAAGAACCGAAGAAAGCAGAAATTTACTCAAAAATGTACAGGGCGAACAAGAAAGGAACCGCAGAAATCTAAACCACATGTTCGTCAATGTCGGGCAAACGAAATGCTTGTCATGGATTCACAGACAAGGAACTAGCAGAGCAAACACGATAGGGCATCGCAGTGATTACTCACCTTGCGTAGGAAGATTTGCGAACCTTGCGGCACCACTGGCGAGCTGGAGGAAGGAGAAGAGGTAGAGCGAAATTTTCGCAAGGTAAAGGCGGAAATCCATCAGAACACGGAGAGGAGAAAAGCCGCTGCTTCTTTCAGTCGCTCTGCTGACATGACAATTCCTCGCGATGCTGGGTGTATTCGGCTTTCCCAGTCGTTTGGCAGGCATATTTTAAGAAGGGCTTTTTCGGAATTACCGCATCAACCAAACATGCCCTTAAAGAAGTGGCTCTTGATTTAGAATTTTTGATTGGCTTATAGACTCAGATGCAGTCAATATTGTCATTGCAATTACTCGCTCAACACTACATTGATGCAGTAAATCCTTGTTTGGTTCGAGGAGAGATTTTCGTTCAACACAAATTTCAACTATAAAAATCAACTTTATTTCACATCTAATACAAATACGAATATTAGAATTGAAAATATTTCACATTTTATACATTTTCTAATAGTAAAATAAATTTCTCTCTTATTAAACATAAAAAATAAAATATTTTTTTTTCATATTTAAAAAAAAAAGCTCGAACCAAACGAGTGACTCGCTTGTGAGTGATCATCAAACTACCAAAATAATAATGCAGCCTAAACTGTATCTCACTGAACTAAATGCAATTAAATTAACCCATGCATATGAATTTATAACAATGGGACTTGATGCTATGCTTGAGGAGATTATAACTCAGCTATTTTAAATCATCTAAATTGCAAATTCACATTGTGATTCACAAAATTTTTCAAAAAATTAAATCCAATAACTCGCGCAAATAAACAAGAGAAATATTAAACACTTGCAAGTATTATCCCACTTGCACGTGAGCAAAAAGTACGTAAAAAAGTCTCGTTTGGTTTAAGAATTAAATTTTAAATAAAAAAAATAGAGAAAAAAAATTTAGTTAAATATTTAAAAGTGTGTAAAATATAAAATAAAGTTAATTTTAATATTTATATTTGTGTTGAATGTGAAATAAATTTAATTTTTACAGTTAAAATTTGAGTTGGGCTAACAAAATGGCCTGAACCTAACGAGAACCAAATTAAATCTAGAAATCTTCTTATGCAACAACTAAGACAATCAAACATTCGATGTAGGCTTAGCAATGAATAAGAACTCTACAGTATACTTAGTAAAATATTGAGGCCTCGTTTAGTTTGAGCGTTAAATTAAAAAAAAAAATTATCTTATAAATTTAATATTAGGAAGTACTTAAAATATAAAATAAAGTTAATTTTAATATTTATATTTGTGTTGGATGTAAAATAAATTTAATTTTTATAGTTGAAATTTAAATTGAGCGAAAAAAAGCCCAAATTATTAGCTCAGCAATGCAAACAAAGAAAATTTAGCTACGCACCTTTCCGGAAAAGAGGTCAAATTAATTAAGAGCAATACGTCGAAGATTTGAAATGAAATCGCGAACACAAATTGCTACAATTTGTGTTCGAAATTACAAATTGTAGCAATTTTAAGTAACTAAAATTATATGGTTTTAATTTCAAAACACAAAGAACAAGAAACAGATTATAAGATTTGGACAGCAAGGAAATAGTATGGATAAATATAAAACCTAGAACTTTACACACGTAGCAGGGAATAAGAAGAGATGACAAGCTAAATCCTCAACTCAATGGAACCTCAAGCCTTACGGTGCAGCCCACTGCAACTCGTCATAGTCGATCCTATGCCACTCGCGTGGAACCAGCCTCCAACGATGGTCCATCGTAGCCCTCTGCTGCTCCGGTTCAATTTGGCACCCATTGTGTAGATCATGTCGAGAAATAACTTTCCTCTAAACAGCTAGAAACTCCAATAATTATGGGTAGCTAGTCCCTCCTCCCTGCCCACTGCATGTAGATTGTTGTTAACTCGTGTTCAACTTGACGGATAGTTTGAGTGGCCGACTGGATAGTCTGGTTGACGATTAGACCATCTGGTCCACCAATTAGACGGTCTATTTAGTCACTAAAAAGGTAAGTACTAAAAGTAGGTATATATCCAAAAAAGTAAGTATATTTTGAAACCACGTAGGTATATATCCAAAATAATATGTATCATATGTACTCATATTTTTTCTAATTGATATATATATGATTTCAATTCATACTTACTTTTTTGAATATATACCTACTTTTATTGCTTACTTTTTTGGTGATCAAATAAGCCGTCCGGTCAGCCAATTAAGCGGTCTGGTAGGGTCGACTAGATGGTTTGTCCCGTTGAAAGCGCATTAACACCGTTTATGATATTTCGCGTGCAGTGAGGCTCGCTCAGTCTGCGTGGCACCACGTGATTAGCGAGCAAACCACTGACGTGGAACGCAATAATTTTTTTATAATTAGGGCTTTTAACACCAAATTAATAGCTAAACTACAATTTAGTCTCCTTCCTTTAGCTTCTTTATAAATAAGTCCAAAACTAGGTAATTTAAGTTTAATCTAATTCAAATTAAACCTAAATTAATTTAACTTGAATCTAATTGACCCAAATTGACTCAAAACCTATTTACATAATACACAGTGGGCATAGCCATTAACAAATAAGTCTAAACGTCTCAATAAAATAAAATATATAATTATGGTAAATACTCGCTCAAATGCATAGATCATGTCAATGCTCTGTTAATAACCAAAATGCCCCTGCATCACACATGCCCTGAACGCTCTTATTATAGAGGATATTAGGAAGAAGATCTCAGATGTGAAGGCGGGGTAAATTAATTTTTGCTCACGTGAAGAAAACTCTGGTGCTCATTATCTAGGTGATCTATCCCGCTCTTACTCTCATTCGGTGATTTGGGTTGATTCTATATTAATTATTTCTTAGTTTTCTCATTTGTAATGATTTTTAGGTTTTTACAAATGAAATATGCATTATAAAAATAAAATAAAATGCATTTAAAACGAACAGATGTGGAGATGAAGGACCTAATTGTCTTAAAAAATGGTTCTAATTTCCATCCTTTCATTAAAAACATGTTTTAAAACATTGGGAACTATAAGTGGTAAGGGATCCGAAAGTAACTTGTCTAAATGTCAAGGACCTGATACTAATTAACCAACACTGAGCTCCTCAAAAAATCGTAAGGCTGACAGTCATCCTATCATCTTCCTCGGGGAGCCAATTTCACCTACTCCTAGCAGATGCTTCGGAAACAGTTGGGCAGTGAAATGGCTCTCGAAGTCAATGCTGCTTCGGTGGCCTTCGCCGGCCATCACCGCGAGCCCTGTTTTGTCCGACCTCCCTTGCCCTGTCGCACTTTCCTTTCCCTTCCAAGCTCGTCCTCCCTTCCCTCCTCGTCTTCCCGGAATTCTCTTCTTTCAGTTTCTCATGTCTGTCAGTCATCTTCAATCCATTCCAAGAACCCTCGACGGAGAACTCCGAAGCGCAAGGTAGTGAAATAACTCCTTTTTTTTTCCTTCGAAAGGATTATGTTCGCCTTTTTCGCTAGCGGCGTTCTTGACTCGTCTACTCGTCAAGCAGGAGCCCATGGTGGTCTGCGCGGCCGGCGAGCCATTGAAGGTAATGATCTCGGGAGCCCCGGCTTCAGGGAAAGGAACTCAATGTCGAATGACAGTGGAAAAGGTTGATTGCTTATTTTCTCTTAAAAAAGGGGTTTTGGTTTCTCCAGTTCAACTCAAAAGAAAATGATTGTTCTATCATCTGTGATTTTTTTTTTTCGATTCTTCCTTTCTCTTAAATTATGGAAATGTCTGCCAGTATGGATTGGTACACATTTCAACTGGAGATATATTGAGGGCTGAAGTGGCATCAGAAACTAAAATCGGAAAGAAAGCAAAAGAATACATGGATAATGGCATGCTTGTTCCTGATGAAATTGTAACAGATGTAATATGTCATTAACCTTTCTTCATACTGTTTATGCCATAATTGTCATTTCTTTCTTTTAGGATTTTTCCATTTTGCTACATCTGTGTCTTTCTTTACGGCAGATGGTCATCACACGACTTTCACTACCTGATGTACAAGAGAAAGGCTGGCTTCTTGATGGGTATCCCAGGAGTTCTTCACAGGCCCAGAGCCTTGAAAGGGCCAAAATAAGACCAGATGTGTACATTGTACTTGATGTATGTATCATGAATTTGTTTTCCCAGTTTCTCTTGCAAAGAATGTTAGTTAAGAAGCACGGACATGGCACTATGATATGAGATATGGCACGACATAACATGAAGACAACAACTTTCTAAAATATAGAACACAGACATGAATAGACACAACAAATAATTTAATAATTAAATAATAAATGAACAGTGTTACATAGCTCCCATAACTAGCTTCCAAAAGTTCTAGGATCTTTGAGTATTAACTTTATCCATTAATTGAGAAGACAGTACATTGTACCATTCCCTCAACTATTAGCTAAAGCCAATACCCAAAAGTCCTAGAATCATTGGGGGATGTTTTTGGGGCTTCATATCATTTTCTATAATAAATACATGTGATAATGTAGTTTGTCATAGTTTTTTCTCAATATTATAGAAAAGCACATAAGAAGTACAACACCACACGAAGACATAGACACACGACATGATGCATTTGAATGTGTGGAAGTGTTCGTGCTTGCCTTGGTTGTTGCTAACCATTTTATTATGATATATGCCTTTGAATTACACTATAGATTATCTGATCTAGTGCTTGCATAAGGCCTTTTGTATATGATAAAATTAGTTCCAGTACACTATTCTGTGAATTCCCAAAAGGATTTTTCTAGATTATACCTCTTTTTTGCACATTTTGTATGGTTCATATTATTTCCAAGCTAGCCTAAGATCATGTGTTGGCTTCTGAACTTTTGTACAACCCGGCTTTTCATATAATATGTCTTCTAATGCTCAGGTTCCTGATGAAATTCTGATCGACAGATGTGTTGGAAGAAGGATGGATCCAGCTACTGGAAAAATTTACCATATTAGAAATTTTTCTCCTGAAACAGAGGAAATCTCCATGCGACTCATAATGCGTCCTGATGATACTCAAGAAAAGGTAATTTTAACTTATATTTTGTTAATTTATCTCATTTGGTGATTCAGCACCTTTTTTAAATGTTATGTAAATAGTATTTAAAAGTTCCTTAAGTTCTGCGGCAAAGTAGATTCATTCACCAATTCAACTGGCTAGTTTTTTATACTGTTTACTCATCTTAATATGTTATTTTCTTTGTGCTGGTCCTCTTTGATAATATTTGATTGATTTTAAGTTAGTTATGTAATTATTCAAATTTTTGTCCTACTGCTTGGAACATGTCTTAATCTACAGTATTATACAGCATATAAGTACTTGGTAATGGCAGGCTGAATCACGTCTTGAGACGTACAAGAGGAATGCAGAAGCTGTCCTATCTACTTACTCGGACTTGTTAAAGAAGGTTTTTTTTTCCTCTTACATAACAATATTAAGCGTTCTATGAGTTAATATTATACAAGTTTGTTGAGTTTGATGAGTCATAATAGGATTTAGGTTGATGGAAATCGCTCTAAAGAAGTTGTCTTCCAAGAAATAGACTCCTTATTGCTGCAAGTCCAAGCAGATGCTGTACAGACTAAGAAATTGAGCAAAACTGAGGGTTAGTTCTTGAAAGGAGAAAATTATTTTGCATTGTTTTGTTGGTTAGCATGAAGAAAGATTTAAGTTTCCCACCTTGGTATTATGGTTCATTTTTTGAAATAATGGGTAGACAGCTTTTATTAAATGGAGGAGCTTTTGTTCTTCAGTCATTTGTTACTCAAATGAAGCATGCATGCTTATTTTATGGCTAAGTCTGGATTTCCCTTCTGGAATATAGGAGACGCACTTACTGTTGGTGGCAGTACTTCCAAGAATGCATCTTCAAGCCAGGTGATTTACTGATTTTAAGCATCACTTTCTATATTATTATTATTATTATTATTATTATTTTTTGAGTAAAACTTTCTATATTATTTGTGGTCATTATTTGGCCAAAAAATTATTATCATCAAGGTACTTAACAGATCAACTTGTTTGGCTAAATATTCACAGGCAACATGGCGTGGAATCCCTACTAAGCTGAATAACATTCCCCATTCCAGGGAAATTAGGGAATATTTCTATTATGACGTGCTAGAAGCTACACAAAAGGCTGTAGAAGACAAAAGAACTCGATTAAGGGTTAGTGTCATGCCTTATACTTGTGTTGCATAAAATGAAAGACAGTCTGTTGCAATAAACTAGTTTTTGATTTTGATAATATTGGCTTTCAGATTTTTGTTTCCTAGAACACTTGAGTATTTTAGTTGATTTTGTTAGTGTTTCAAAATTAAAGTTGCTTTGATTAATATACTACAGTTACTAGCTGATTTAGTTGACTTGTAGGTCGACATCAACATCCCCGAGCTCAATCCAGAAATGGTGAGTCGAGATTTCACAACCAAGAAAGAAGAAAGAATGATAAACACGCCTGGATATTAATATATTTTAGGGCCTTTCCGTACTCAGGATGTTTATCGAATTGGAACCTTGATGGAACTTGTACGAACTCTTGCTCTTTCATTTGCTGATGATGGAAAGCGAGTCAAGGTATGTTATTCTTAGGAGAAATGTACATTATGTCAGAGCTTGCAAGAACTTGATGCCGTTTCCTACTGCCAGGTCTGCGTTCAAGGATCTATGGGAGAAGGTGCATTTTCTGGAATGCCGTTGCAGCTTGCTGGAAGTAGAAAGATTCTGGAATTTATGGACTGGGGTGAATATGGTGCTAAGGACACATTCATTAGAATTGGTTCCATAGGTCTGCTTCTAAGAGACCAAACCTTTAATTTTGACCATGGTGTTTCTCTGCTTAGTTTAAAAACCAACAACCATTCATTCATCATACCTTGTTTGGCACTTATCTGTATAGCAAAGTTGCAATTTTATTCGCTTATACCTAAGACATAGTAGCTTTTCTTTCTAGGCTATGAGGATGTAGTCTCCAATCTAATTTCTACCGCTGTCTCAGTGCAAGATAGGAACTGTTGTAAGTGATAGCTATACTTGGCAACGAAATTAGAGTTGAGGAAAATTATCATGAATCATCAAGTAGTCATCATACTGAATGCAAGGAATATTGCAGTCTCACGATCCATAGAGTTGCATGAGATTCCATAGTTTGCATATATAGTTAAGGTCCCAGAGCCATATGATCTCTAATGTAATTTGGTCTTGTTATCATAGATAATCATAAATACATTTCTGAATGTCATATATTGTGATTCCCTTGTCTGCCTAAAGTTGTTGAACCATTTTATATACTATGACGTACAGCGATACGGGTGCAGTACGATGATACGGTAAACTTGTAAAAGTAGAATACAGATGCATCATGGTGCGGTAGTTATAATGCGTAGTACTGTTACATTTAAGGTATAGCTCATATGGTTGACTAGAGTGACTTATATAATATTATTGATATTAATTTCAAGACATCATTTGAATTTTTTTAAAATTAATATTACTTTTATATTCTCAAACATTCTTGAGCTACTAGCAATATTATGAAACATCAAACTTGAAAAGAGTACAAATATTTTTCAACAATTATCTAATTTTAAAAAATTTTAATTGTAGTATAATATTGTAAACTTTGTTCAATTTTATTCTGACTTGTCATAAAATCTCAAGGTGAGCTGAGTATTTAAATACATATTAGTAGATCAGTCCAAGTTTTATTGTAAATCCGAACTAAATCAATTAATCCAATACAAATAAGCTACAATTGATAAATAATACAAATATTGTGACTTAAACATATATATAACAATTTAATTAAAGTAGATGTGTGTCCTCTCTCTGAGTCTCCGATTTATCAAATACATATATAAAATAAAAAAAGACGAAGTCCTATCTTTCTGCAATACAAGCTCGATTGAGATCGAGTTAGAAAAAGCTGCGGCATCACTGGCGGCTGTGAGACTGTGAAAAGGTTGAACTAAAGTAGATATCACATAGCTTGCGGATACTAGATTTTTTCTATTGTCGAAACTCTTGCATGTGTGAAGCTTCTTGCAATCCCAATTACGTGAAGCTGGTGTATCGCTCTCCCATCGTTAATCTTCAAGTCTAAGCATGTGTCATTTTTTATGCGAGCCATTTTATTTTTGGAACATTTACATACATAGCATTTTATATCACCATATTTACATATAACACATTTATTTTTAAATATTACACTCTACACACCAAAATATTACACTCTACACACTTTTCTTACATTTCACACACTTTTTTTAAAACTAGAGTGTAATATTTTGAAAATGGGTATAATACACGTAATTATGGTAGTATGGAGTGTTATGTACGTAATTATCAATTTATTTTTTTATCATGTGAACTAGACCAGCTAATCCAACATTTTTTCTCTAATTAAAAGTATTAAAAAGTATTAGATAGGTATCAAAATTTTTAAAAAAGAAATAGAACATGATACATAATATCGTCTATCGGATGCATATCGATGAAATATTGAAGAATATAGTTATCTAATATAGATACTGATATGTTGGGCATCATAGAGTATTAGAATAATAAAAGTTTGTGTCAACCTTTTTTCGGGGAGTCATCCAAAAAAATCTCACTTGGAAAAAGAAAAAACCTAGATATATGTATGAAACAATTAGAAGAATATTGGGTATGCAAAATTGAACCAGAATAATGAGCAAATATTTTCAGAAATTAGTTTGAAAAAGTTGTGTTAGGACTTATTGATAATTGGGTGTGCAATCTAATTAATAGTTCTATTGCTTGGCACTTGCATTTTATGTACTTTACTCAAAATATTAGGTTCTTTTCCAACGTAAATATAAAAATTTCTTTGCATTAAGAGGGCGTTTGGTTCAATGTTATCTTGGTATCATATCATGTCATCTAGAGAAAATAATTGTTTGGTTTAATGACATCTATAAATAACCTTCTATAAAATTACAGAATTATGAATGAAAAAATGTAATGTAAATATTATGACATCTAGATTACATGACATAACACTAAGATAACAATAAACCAAACGCCCCCTAAGTTCTTTTACATCTTACCTTCTGCATTGATTTCCCCAATTCTCCGTTAAAATTGAGGTTTTTGCACCTTGATTTATTTAAAAACTTAACCCAATTTTTCATAATGAAAGAACATAAATGATAAGGTTGTCTAGCTTTTTAAAGTATTTGCAGTTATATTCCCCACTTTTATTATAAATTCATGTCCGTTGACTATCTTTTTCTATTATTTTTTACTTCTCAGGTGGCAATGAGGTTGATGAAGAAGATGATATGTTCATACTTGTTGCCCCACAGAATGCTGTAGGAAACTGTATTATTAATGTAAGAACTGATGTTTCATCTTACATTATGTTTGTGGATTTCTAAGCTTGCACTAATCCTAGTGTTGAAAGTGCAGGACCTTCAGGCGATGACAGATGCAGCTGGTCTGCGTCCGGTGATTCTTATCAATCCACGCCTTAAGGTCATACAGTTTCCTTTGTTTCCATCAGTCATTTACTCATAATGCACCAAGTCTATTTTCCATTCAATTATAAATGAATTTTATTTGTAAACTTGTACACCATTCTCAAGCTTTATTTACTCTATATTTTGCCTTCTCATATTTGTTTGAACAGTCAGGATAAAGCTGACATAAAATCTGCTGTTATTTTTCACTTCAAAGAGAAATGAATTGATTGGATGGATAGCATGCTTTTTCAGGTCAATGATGTAGAATGCGTAAGGAGAAATGATACCAAGTAGAAAAGAAAGTGTAGGAGTTAAAGAAAGGAGAGGAAGTTTGAGGGTGAAGTTCAATTTAATTCATCAAAAGCTACTAATTTAAATGATTTATTGTTATTTATAGGAGTTTAAACCCGGCAAACTAAATAGACAAATACTAATATGATAAAATGTTAAATAAGAATAACTAAATGATTAGTACTAATTAAAAGATAAATAGGACTATGGACAAATACTAACTCCCCTTATTAAAATATTTGAGTCTAAGAAACTATTTACCCTTTTAGTAAAATAATTAAACTTCCATTGTGGTTATCAGGATTCGCATTAGTCACATATCAGGGTCTCAAATACCCCATTCTTTGTAGATCACATTAAATTCTATTTCTTTTTCCTTCAGCAGGAGTCTCATTGCACCTAGGTCCCAAAAGTTTAAATCAGACCAAACAAGTTCCATACTTTCTTTTATAAGCTGGTCCCTAAAGTTGATTGCTGGTCTGCACATGGGTCCTTTGCTAGTAAAATTCGTCTAAATTGTGGATCGTATATGTCGTTCTAAGCTGTCGTCTAATTTGGTTAGCTAATTAATTTACATGTTCGATAACTATTGTCCACTGTTTTTAATATGGAAAGGATATTCTCATTGACATCTCTTTTTTCTTTTCTCAGGATTTACCTGGTTCAAGTGGCGTAATGCAAGTTAGTGCTTACATAAAACATGATCTCTACAGTACTTTTTTTCCCTGCTTGCATTTGCAGCATATTATTTAACTAAATTATGAACTCTTAAGACAATGGGAAGGGAGAAGAGGTTGGAGTATGCTTCATCATTTGATCACTGCTACTTCTTTAGGCTTCTATACTACGCAGGGAGCCAGTACCCAATTATGGGCGCATTAAGGTTAGACCATGGACGATTCGACTGTGATAAATTTTTTGTATAAACTATAATTTTATTCATGTGTTGGTAATGGTGGAACTTTTATGAAGGCAGGTGACATTATTATTAAATTTAATATCCATTGATAAAATTGTTATTTACTAGATTTCTTTACCTATACTTTAGGTGGTCAGATTGGGAAAATCTTTTTTGTTTGAAATTTAGTCTAAGAGGGCTTATAATCAAATTTATATGTGTATTTTTACTGACTTGATTATTAATTTGGTCTTCTTGGGGCTGTATTTTTGCAAGGTCTCCATACTAGTCATCTCTTTTTTTAAGAGAAATAAGCTTATCACTCATGATATTGCATTTTCCTCTCATTTTTCCTATTTTCAGATCTACGCAGATGTCTCTAACTTGTGTTATTGATTTCAGAATGTCTTATCCCCAGGAGTATGAGCTCTTTAAGAGGATTGATTTACCCTCTGGCAAGGAGAAATACCTCAGTATAGCCAGATTTCCCACAAGGCCGACAGTTGATGAAATAAATGATGCATTTCTGGGAAAACCGAGGTATATCAAGATGAAAATTTAGTACTTATATTTCCAATTTCTTCAAACTATTTAGTTATGCTTGGCTAATTCCTTGACTTCTTCCTTTTATGCAGAAGCAAAGAGAAGAGTGCTTCTGGATTATGGTATGAGATACATTTCTAACTAAACAAATAACTAAGGGGTATTTGATTCATTGTTATTATGGTGTTATATCATGTTATTTGAAGAAACTAATTATATGGTTTGATAATATTATAAAAAAATTATATAGTATTCGTGTTTCTGCTGCTGAATTTCTTTTTGGGTGCGACCATACCAGCACAAAAGCACCAGATCCCATCAGAACTCTGTAGTTAAGCGTGCTTGGGTGAGAGTAGTACTAGGATGGGTGACCTCCTAGGAAGTCCTCGTGTTGCATCCTTAACGCGCCGTTGCCGGGTCCCAAGTCCCGGATGAGAAACGCGGAGGGTTGCGTTAGGTAGTCGACAATCAACGTAAAACTTGTCGAATCAATCATGACATGAACACCACCTAGTGGGATTAAGGCTTGGTTGTTGTTGTTGTTGTGGCTTAGGCCAATAGTATTAAACTAAAGTTAAGGCACAAAAGGTACATTAATCATTATCCCGTTTAAGAATATTACAAAACTCATCTGGAAGATGCATACTTTTATTCCACACAAAATATCCTAGTATAGCTGTATGAGTAAGGTAGTTAGCTGCATAATTGATATTTCTAATAAAATACATAATTTTACAAAACCAAACTTAAAAGTAAAGATGTCACCACTGACACCACCACGCCTGCGTATGATCACGATTTCCTATCTATCAATAATTATTTTGAGCTAAATTGCTTTTAACTCCCTTAATATGTCTAATGATTATTGCACTTGCATCGAGTATAATAATATTAAATTAAACAAATAACAATTAGTAGATGATATGAACATCTAGATAACATTAACATTTAAATAACACTTACATTTAGATTGTATTGACTCAAACATCCTCCCCTAAAATATGATTTTATATTTATCTGCTTATTCCTTTCTTTTATAGGGGTTTCTTGAGTGGGATTATGTCCTCATGAAGGAAGTGATGCTTTATTTACCAAGTGGTGCAGAGAACTGAGAGTATGTCATGCTTCAGAAATCACTTGCTCTTCGTTGTTCTGTTAGAAAAATCCATAGTATCTCAGTTCTGATCACGAAATACTTCCTGTTCAGATTTGAATTCGAAGAAACAGCTCAGGGAGTCATAAGATCCTCATTATTCATCAAATGTATGATCATATAAGGCTGTGTAGATGATGATCTTTATGTAAATGAAAAAATTTTATGAATGTAAAACTTGATTATTTACTTCTAAGTAACTAAAACCTATCATGTCCCACCAACATCACACTTTTTAATATGTTCCTATCTTACTTTTCTTTGCCTCAAAGATTGTGTACTCAATCTTACGCAAATGTGGAGGTAAATGTGGATGAAAATATTAGACAAATTAGTTAAATTGTAATTTGAACTGCTTGTTTTTGTCACGGTTTAACCATTTCATGTGCATGTCGCCGTTTGTGCGACTATGGAGAATTCTTAGCAGTGTCGGCACCGAGGAGATTATGCTCGATAAATACCCATCCCCCCACCTGTGAATTTATCGAGATTCCGGAGAAGATTCCCATACAATTGGTTGCAGGAAGTCATCAATAGTTGATTTGTATGAAAGAATCAATGACTTATTAGTAGGTCCCTAAAAAATTTTCATAAGGTTGTATGGTTTAAACCAATTGAGTTTTTATGTTATTTTTTAATTAAATCACGTAAAATTATCAAAAAATTCGTAAAATATATTTTTTTTTTTTCTCTTCCTTTTCTTATGGCCCTCATTTCTTTCTCGTTCTTATCTCTCTCTTCCGCTCTCTTCTTCATCACTCTTTTCTCTTTATTTGAGAGGAGTCTAGAGTTTAGTTTGAGGTCCACACGTAGAAAAAAAGCTATGATTAAAACTTATAAAAATTATGTAGCTTAAGTTAAAACGTCACTTGAAAAGAGTTTTCAGAGAAGACTAAAAAAAGTTATAAAAATTTAGGAATGAAATTTATTAAAAAATTTAAAATAATGTAGCATATAAGAACTTGGTGAAACTGAAATATGATAATATTGTGATAAAAAAAACAATTAACCAATAAATTATCTTATAACATAGAATAGCAATATTATTTTCGTAAATAAATTTTAAATTTGTTCACTGGAAATAAATATGTTTAATAAATAAGTTTAATGATTTATAATTTTATAGTGTTTTGTTAATTTTAAACTTGTATAAATAAAGGTCATAATTTTACAGTATTAACATAGCATATTGTAAATTAAAGTGTATGTATGTAATTAATTATTTTGGCGTTTTTTCTAGCGATGGGGAGGAAGTTATTTGGGTAATATTGATAATCGCATAGTCGTGCACGCAAGTGGACCCATTCGAACACCAGGGCTCTACCACTACTATCAACCATTGAGCCACGCTGAAGAAAAATATTATGTCTGGGCTTTGAATTACTGAAGTGATTTAGTGGCTGAATCGTTGGCTGCCACATATGTGCAGGACCACCGCCCATGTACACATGGCAAGGCCACCAATTAGCTACCAAATCATTCGGTGCTTGAACCAAAAAAATTTGATCAGCACACAAAGCTTGCAGCTGCATGGCCAGATGACCGTCGAGTGTCCCATGCACAAGGCTGCGCGAGGCTGTGTAGCCCATGAGCAGGGCCGTGTATGTGACCTTCACATGGTGCTCGAGCGGGCTCATGCTGCCCTGCTCAAGGTTGCCCAGCCTTTGCATAGGTGGCATAGCCCTACATGGCTCTAAAATTATTGTGTACTTATAGGTTAGCACTTTAGCAATTCGCTCCTCAATCAACTAGTGTCACACAAGCATGTGGAGTCCATTACGTATGATGCTTATTATAGTACTTAGTATAACTGCTTTTTTGTTCGTAGAACTTAATATTAATATTTAGTATGGATGTGTTTATGATTGATGTAATAGAAAAATAGTTTTGTTAAATATAAAATATTCATATTAAGTACTATATTAAGTATCATGCTAAGCAAAAAAAATTTATTGAGCGGACTACACATGATGGATCTGACGTACTTATGTGATGCTCGCTCATTTGAGTAGTAAATTGTTGAAAGATTACTCTTTATATGTATATATTGCATTGCACGATCTTTGGGCCGGGAGCGTTGCTCTACATGGCCCTTGTGCAGAGCTGCAGAACCCTGCATAGCCTTCATGAAGGGCACCTTAGTGGTGATGGTCTCAAGAATTAAGTGAGAAAATAGAGATAGAAATGATATTTTTATAATTTTATAATTTAAAATAAATTTTTAAAAAATTTAAGATTTTTTATAGAGAAATGATAGAATTTATTAAAAAATACTAAATTAAAAATTTATGACCACCTTAAAAACTTCATTGAAAATGATTTTGAGGCTCAAAACTCAAATCATAGATTTTTAAATTCATCGATCTACATGATATTATCCTACAACTTAGGCGATCTATACCTATTAATCTATTTTTTATTACTTACTATATTATAGTGATAATAAATGAATAAATTTATAATTTTATATATATATGATAGTTATATATATATATTATTTAAAACTTTAAATATTATATGTATATTACTATTTTCATAAAATTTGAATTATATGATATCATATATTTGAATTGGATAGTCTTCAAATTTTTTTGTGCCATTTACATAAATCTCCTTTATATATCTGTTACTATTTTTAATTTATATTATTATTTTTTTAAATATAAAAAAGTAATTTATCAATTTAATTAATTTAATATTTGACGATCATATAAATATGATTATAAAATAAATAATAATTGATTTTAAATTTGTTAGGATCTGTTTCTTTATAACATTAAATTTAATAAAATTAAAATTAAATTTGAATAGAAATATTTTTATTAAAAATTTTAAATAATATGAAATAAAGTTAATTATTATATTGAGATACATGAGAAATGTGATATAAAATTAGTTATTATATTAAGACATATAAAAAAAATAATATAAATTAATTATTATTTTAGTAATATATGTAGAATATAAAATAAAATTTATTTTAATATTATATTTTATATGTGATGTAATATATTTAAATAAAATTAAATTAGATTAAATTTTACCTCAACAAATAATTAATTGTTTCTTGCTGGTCAAGCGACCCAAGCCCAACCTTTCGAAGTTCTGACAATTCCGCGGAGCTTCGCGTCTCCTGCTCTTTGCGATCGTCTTCTGCCTTCTTCATCGCTGCTGCTTAGCCGGCGATGTCGGTAGGTCCAGGAACAGTAGCATCTGTTCTTCTTTTCGTTTCATTCAAACCGTCGAACACCTTCTAGGCATTCTCGCTCAATCTTCCTCTGATTGTTCACCCATCTCCAGATCTTCGAGTACAATGGAAGCGCTCTGGTCGCGATGGTGGGGAAGAACTGCTTCGCTATCGCCAGCGATCGGCGCCTCGGCGTTCAGCTCCAGACCATCGCCACGGATTTTCAGAAAATCTATAAGATCCACGACAAGCTCTACATCGGCCTTGGCGGACTCGCTACAGACGCCCAAACTCTGTGAGCTTTAAACCCTAGTTTTTTTCCTCTCTCCAAATGTAGCTGTTTTCTGGTACCCGACTTTCATATTTCGTCGTTCTTCTCGAGGGTTTTAGGTATCAAAGGCTTGTTTTCCGCCATAAGCTGTACCAGCTTCGGGAGGAGAGGAATATGAAGCCGGAGACATTCGCCAGCCTTGTATCTGCGCTTCTCTATGAAAAAAGGTGACGTAGTTTAGGAAAAGTAAATTTATTAGTGTATTAAAAGTAAATTTTTAAGGCATGATTTTAAGTGGCATATCATTTTCTTATGATGGCTGGGATGTGGTAAAGCCATGGCATCAGATATTTCTGTAAGTTCTTTGTAGGAGTGAAAAAGTCCGCCTTCGGTGTTTGAGGCAAGTTTGAAATATAAATTATTAGCGGTTACTAGAAGACTGTTATGTTTTATTGAGTCAAATTATGTCTTAACATGTTCAAGCAAGGACATATATACTGAATCTTTAATTTTTAAGTTTAGTAACCTTAACATTCACGGTTTCACTGCCAGGCTATATCGTTTAATTGTTTTGCCAAAATGAAACTGGGTGAATGCAAGTTTGAACATTGCTACATTTATGATGCTCTATCTGATCACTGTTTTGTGACTGTGCTTTTTAGAGATAAAATGATAGATTCCAATGCTACTGATCTCATACTTATTTTCTTTTGTTATGTATTGCTGAAGTGCTTGCTTCTTTAAGCAGCACAGTCACAAATTGGGGTTGCAAGGATATACCCCAACAATGCTACTTAGAAGTAAAATGGACCTCGAAAATCTACTGATAGCTGTTTGTTTATGTTCTTTTCACAAATACAAAGTGAAATTTACAGCTAAATTACTTCTCTTTCTTCTATAGATTTGGCCCATACTTTTGCCAACCAGTAATTGCAGGTTTGGGAGATGACAACATGCCTTTCATTTGTACCATGGACTCTATTGGTGCCAAGTATGCCCTTCTATCATTCTCTGGAATTTATTTGATATCTTATGATTCTTCCTATTGTTATTTTGTATGTTGTTTTATATCGCTAGTTGCTTCCATCACTTATGATTGATATATATGTTCTTTGTGAGAAATGTATCTTCTAGTTCTTTGTGATATATATATATATATATATATATATATATGGAGAATTTTCATCATAAAATATGGCAAGGGAGATTCTGTTTTATAACTTTTATTGTTGTTGGGGATGAAGCAGGTTGGTTTTTGATTGTAAATCTTGTACACTTTTATTGTTGTGGTTCCAACAAGATTTCCACTTACTTGATGGTTGCGATAATTGATTTCTTTTCTCTTTTGTTTTTCCCCCTTTTTTGCTCATGTGATGTTCTGATTCATTTTTTCAGGGAGCTTGCAAAGGACTTTGTTGTTTCTGGTACTGCTTCTGAGTCACTTTATGGTGCCTGTGAATCTATGTACAAGCCTGACATGGTTAGCTTAATTCATCTACTAAGCTTTTTTCAACATTTTTTTCTTAATAAAAAATTCATAACTTTTGGTAAGAGCTTCAGTAAAATGCATATCTTACATGCCATTTCATGTAGATATTCTGTTACTTTGGGGAAGAGTAAGAGACCTGATTGTTCGATTTTGAATGACTAATATGTCATGTTAGATGAGTTGTTGTGATCAGTCCTGAGGGGCCTAGTTGCTATAAACTTAGTCATCAGCTACGTGTTGTTTTGTTTAATGATAATACAAGCCTTGGTGTATTGTCATTAGGGATCTAATTTGCAATTTAAACATGATTCTATCAGATGCATTATCCTTGTAAAGTTGCTTGAAGGCTTATTTTGCACAGTACAGATTGATGTAGTTGACTGAAAATAATGCGCACTTTCTATGTGCTAGTTGTTAATAGTAGTAGATTCCATCATTTCCTACTTGAATGATGAACTTTTAAAATAAGATGCCATTTCAATTTCAGAAATTGTCATTTTTAATCCTGCTTTTAAAATACAAGCTCCAAAGTGATGTGTTCCTCATATTTATGATATCAAACACTAAACTTTTAAATCATGCCTTACAGGAACCTGAGGAACTGTTTGAGACTATTTCACAAGCACTTCTAGCATCTGTGGATCGTGATTGCTTAAGTGGTTGGGGCGGCCATGTGCTCCTTGTGTAAGTGCATTTTTTTATCTCTTTGCTAAGCTGTGAATTGATTATGGTGGCCAGTTTCATTTATTTGCCTCCTGAAATTTCCATCCATAGTTCTCATCAGCTAAAGTGAAAGCCTAACTTAATGGAAAACATTTATAGATGTTGAGATGTCTTGTTTTCAAACCCATCCTGTATCATTCATCAATTCCTTGGTTTAAAACCTAGACTAATGTGTTACACAACAGTTTCTGAGGTCTAGGATGACCCATCCCGTGTCATTCATCACTTTCTTGGTTTAATACCTAGACTAATGTGTGTTACACAGCAGTTTCTGCGGTCACTGGGATAGGATTTGATTTCTTCTCTTTTTGGAAGAGACTTCTTTCACTAACTCCAAATTCTTTATCCAGTGAACTCTGTTTGCCACCTCCTGTGGACGTAGTCTTAACTTGGAGTGAACCTTGTTAAATTCTTGTGTTCAATGTGGGATTTAAATACCTGATCCTCAGCCTACTTCCAAGTTGATTTGAACATGAGGTTAACATATTTCTTCTCTATGTAGTTTGGATTAATGGAAAGGCACGGCACTGAAACTCATTCTCTCCTTCTTTGTTGTTGTTTTGTATCATCATAGGTAAAGAGCCTGATTTTTGGCGTGAAAATGTAATTACCTATGAGCTTTAAGTCTCAAGATGCTGTGTCTACCTTACCTTTGAAGCTGTTTGAAATGCTTAACTGAAATTTTAAGCTCTTCAGAAGAGTATTTTGCCAGATGTTTTTCTAGACTTTAAGTAGCATGGCATTTTAAACCTAAGCCTCACATGCTAAGATACTTCAATCCACAGAGCATTATAGTTCTCTTCAACTATCAATCTGATTCATGAATATTAAAAAACTAGCAGCCTCGCTGACCCTTTTCAAGGGTATGTAACACCCCATCGATGATATTCTTCGAAGATTTACGTCAAGAATATTCTTCTTCTCAAGAGGACTTTGACATGGATCTGACAACAATTTAGGACACAAAGCCTCAACATTGGGCGCAACTGCTGAGCGCTTGGAGTTTTCCAACATACTAAATCAAGGGATGGAGAACTCAACGACTTGATTTTATCCACAAAAAGTCTTGAAAACTATCTTAATTCTAGCAATAATTTGGGACATAAGGCCTCGTCATCAAGCTGAATTCAAGAGAATAAGTCCACTGAGCATCTTGAGATTAACATACCATCTTGATGGCTTGGGATTCTGGGAAAGTTCTGCTGCCTGGCAACTGGAGTTTTACAACATACTAAATCAAGAGCTCAAGAACTCAACTATCTCAAAAACCATCTCACACCACAATCTCGTGGCTCTTTCTTGACGGCAAACCTGCAACTTCATGCATAGGACCCAAAAGCTATGGGCGGAGCTGGTGGAGACCAATGGGAGATTAGTGCAAAGGGTGATGCCTGCCCTTTAATGTACAATCTACGGGGCATTGTGAGATGATGCGAGTATACTCTAAGAATTATACTTGTGTTATTTGACGCATACACCTCAATATGGAAGTCAGGGCTTGTAATTTTCATCAATTCTGATTTTGCTATAGATGGTCTACTTGTTTTTACATTTTGTAAGATGACTCATTATTAGAAGGGCACATGGTACGGTATCCAAGAATGATAAGTTGTTACTTTAGTTGAAGCTAGTTCAAATGGATAACATGCTTGAATCACATTACTCCTTAGGCATAATGTAAAGCTGACAACAAGACAGTAGCAACAACAAAGTCTTAGCCACAGACTAGTCCAATTTGGCTACTAAGATTTCTTTTCTTCATTCATTTCCATTTAAAACAACATTATCGGTAATCACAAGTGAATCTAGGTCATATGTACGATTATCCAAGCGACTTTTTAGTCTTCTCCTCTTGTTACAATCGTTACTTGGACATCCATTTGAGCATCTACATGCCAGCTACAGTAATCTTATGATTATTTTACCACTTTAATGTGCTACACTCACTTGTATATAGTATAACTGCTTGAATGATACAGGCTTGGCCACTTAATATTACACAGGCTCAATGATTCATTAGAGAAATCCATTTAAGAGAAATTATAAGTTTTATTCTGGTTGGCAACCCTCTTCCTTTGTCTGTTATTGGGACTGGAACATACCAAAAAGTAGACCATAAACAATAATGCAAAGTTTTAGTGGATAAATCATTAATGAAGCTTCATCATTACTGTTGTGAAGTTTTTCTGGAGACACGAAATGCCCTTTTTCTATTAGTTTTGTCTTAAATTTTGTTCGCTGTATTCTTTACTGCAGGTAACTTGGGTGATTTTCCTTTTGTTCGCTATGGCTTTTTTCAGGTCACCAGCTGAAGTGCAGGAGAGGACACTAAAAGGAAGAATGGACTAAAACTCATTCTGCAGCACTTTTTTGAGTTACTCATACTTTCTCTGTTCTTCGTGAGCTTGCTGTTTATTTCAAAATGACTTCCGGATATAAAACAATGTACTTATGTCTTTCAGGAGTTCATTTTGTTTATTTATATTGATTATCAACTTAGGAATTGAAAAGTTTTTTTATTTTGATTCCAGCTTGATATGTGTGAAGCAAAAATTATTTGTGTTTGCGATGAGTTTTGAGTTGATTCGAGCTTAATTATCTGTTTTATGTTATTATATATATATATATATATGTATTGTGTAGATCGAAATTGACTCGATTTCTATCTGGAAATGAAGTTGATTGGAATGAATTTGAGTGATAACTTTCATGCGAGTTGAGTTTCAAGTTGATTTTGAGTCAAAGGGTGACTGGATCAAATTACATGGAAATTGACTTAAACAATGTTAAATATATTTTTAATCTTTTTATTATAAGGATATTAAAATAAAATTAATTTTAATATAAACAACGTGAAATAATTTATTAAAAAAATTAGTGGTGGTACTTTTAAGATGAGTTTGAAATGTTTTGATCGGATGTGGTATCACAATTTTAAGTTAGTTTAATGTATTAAAAGATTTTTTTGGAAGTTGAAACCTGAAAACAAAGTCTTTGTTTTAATTATTTTTTTAATTATTTATATATAACTTTTTAGTATAATAATTTTATGTAATAGTCTAATGAATAATTATATTAAAATTTACTTCATAATTTTTGTTTAAATTCTATTGACTATAATTTATTTTTCTATTTTTATTTTTAACTATTAAATCAAGGTGAATAGCATCGTTTAAGTTAGCCGGATAAATAATTACATTGATATCTAAAATTTTAACTAAAAGCTAAAAAATGAATCGAAAGTCACTCCAGATCGAATTGAGCTAAATTGATAATAAACGAGTCATGCGGCCTAGGTCTAGTTCAAATTAAGATCGATCAAACTCTTTCTAATCATATTTTGTATCGAATTAAAATTTTTAATTCAATTTTGACCCAAAGTTGGACATGCTCGAAATTAAATTTACAACCCTATATGGCATTTTATTTGTGCCACATGCCAATGAGATTTTAATATTAAGGAAATCATATCTCATAATAATCATATCAAGTATTTCTCATGAGCATGAATATGTAGTGGTGTGAATTAAAGTTATCTCTATACCAAATGTAGCCTCCCCTTAAAAATGCCATGTGAAATCTAATCATTACATGCCATATGGCTTTTAATTAATATATACATATTATTATTTTATATTTTATCTTACATAAATTTTAATATTAAAATATTATATTATTTTTCATTTTACATAGTTTTTATTATAACTAATTATTTTATTTTTTAAAAAAACATAAAAATTATCATGCAAAACTAAAATAGTTTCATGTTACACAAATTGTTAGTATATTTGCTGTAACGATTTGCTATGAACTGAAGAAAAAAAAAATAATATTGGCATATCTTAAAGAAGATAATGAGTTGAATTGACTGAAAATTATGGAAATTAGTCATTTTTTTATTTTTTTTATAAAGAAATTAGTCATTTTCAAATTTAAAATAATAATTAAAAATATTTTTTTTTGATAAAAATAGATGAAACTATCGAAACAGGGCTGAGTGAAGCGTTTAATTAGGTTGATCTCAAGGATCAAATTAAAAAAAATAAAGAGAACTCAAGAATTAAAATATTAATTTTTTAAAATTATAAATTTATTTAAAATTAATTTTTAATCTCAAAAACTTAAATGATAATTACCCTTTTGAAAAGCTTTTTAATGAGTCTTTGAATTTATTAAATAGGTCATTCTTAATCATTTAGTTAATAAGTTTGTTGATACTGAATTTCTGATATTGCATTAATGAGGGAAGAAAAAGAGCCTCGAGGATCAACGATCATGATATTCAATATACTGGAACAGAGAGGTCAAGAGATATACAGAAAAATATAAGAATTTAAGTTGGTTTAAGAATAGACTCTCTTACGTCCATCGAAGAGTCATGAAAAGAAGGTTTTACTAATGCTTAGAAAAAAGTTTGGTTAAGAGATCAGCATAAAAAGAAAACAGAGAATACAATCTCAGTATTTTCATCCATTTTCTGTAGCACTGTCCAGAAAATACATATAGGTGAGCCATAATAAGATACAGTGAGTTTTCGGGCCATAATATTATAATTCTTGGCTCCATACCATAGAGCCCATACTTGTCAGCCCTGAGAAGACTATTTATAATGGCGAGAGTATACCGGCTCTCAATCAGCGCGACTAACAGGAATTTATATTGTGAGAGCTATGCTGACATGGCAGCTCCACTAGGCTGAGTATCGTGGCCTAATATTGCTGGCCTTGACTGCGCAGATAGTTCAACATAGGACCTTAGTCTATCACCGAATTCCCCTTGAGCTCTTGTAATGTAAGCTTTCATGTATATACTCCAAATGTGTTGGCATTGATCCAGATACAATAAAGTTAATAAAATAAATTTAAAATTATTTTCCTTCATTCGTGACCCTGATAGACAAAAAAATAAAGGGATAATTACCTACATGCCACACAATTTAGTTTTATTTATGCCTTACTCATCCATTCTTAGTTAATTATGCTATGCACACTCAAAATATTATAAAATCTTACATACACACATTTGAGTTAAAACTTAATCAAAATCTATTTGAAAAAAAAAATATTCTATTAGTAAATCATTAAAATTATATTTTTACTCTTAATGGTAGATATTTTTTCTCTTCTTCAATACCACACTAAAGCGTTGATTTGTCCTAAAATCAATTCACGTCGCGGATGTCTCCTTCCTTTGTCGCCACCTAAACATTAAGATTTTAAGATTTTCACTCAAAATATATTTAAATATCCTTAAAATAATATGATGAACGGCCCAAATTTTTTATAATCTAACTATAATTAGGTTATTGAAAAATTATAATTATAATAGAAATAAGTTAAAATGTGTGTATGTAAGATTTTATAATGTTTTGAGTGTGCATAGCGTAATTAACTAAGAATGGATGAGTAATGCATAAATAAAATTAAATTGTGTGGCATGTAGGTAATTATCCCAAAAATAAAATAATAGGCATATATGTAACATCATTAATTTAAAAAATCATGTTTCCTCGAATTGCTAACAAAATAATAACGAAATTCACTGAAAATGACTTAAATATTTATGTCAAAATCATTACATCAATGATCCAATTGAAAATATTTTTGCGACAAGAGGCTCAATAGAGGGATTTTCAAAAATCATAAATTTGTGTTATATTACTCTTTGCACTCGAACATGAATGATGTTTGTTTGCAACAGTTAATTTAAATAAGATTGAAATTTAATTTAAAAGAAATTTTTTTAATTAAAAATAGTATATTATATAAAATAAAATTAATAATTATATGATATAAATTAATTATTATTTTGATAACTTAAAATTAAATTTTTTAATATATATATATATTTGATTAATTTTAATTTGTTAAACAAATGCTTAAAATTATTCATAACTATTATTTGTAAACTTAAATTTGAATGAGAATTTTTTTATTAAGAGTAGTATATTATATAAAATAAAATTAATAATTATGTGATATAAGTTAGTTATTATTTTGATGACTTAAAGTTAATTTTTTAAAAATATATATATGATGTGAAAATAGTTAAATTTTAATATTAAAATTTATATTTGATTAATTTTAACTTGTTAAACAAATATTTAAAATTATTCATTACCATTATCTGTAAGCTTAAGTTTTAAATTAATTAATAAATAGAGATTTAACATAGTATTAAAGATGACCTCGCGGTGCTCTCATTTATCTCTAATATAATTCTTGAAAAAAAAAGATTAAAATGAATTAAATTCATGCTACAAAATAAATAAATTTATATATGTGAAAAAAATACATAAAAATATAAAAATATTTCTCATGATTACTAATGAGCTTAAATTTTAGGCCAATTGGTGGCCAAAAGTTTAGCAAATATAATATTTATTTTATTCAAACTAAATTAAAATGAACACAAATGAATGCAATGTTTTAATTATATTTTTTTTGTCACCCCTGCCTGCAAGGCATGGGCATGTTGATAACGCTCGGACCCACTCAAACCAATGGGCAAAGCACACAGAGAAGGCTACTTCAGTGAAGGAGCCTCCAGTTGGTTTAGCTCCAAATTAAAAATTTTAATTTTTATTCAAGTTTGATTCAAATTTGATAATTTTTTTTTAATTTTGAGTCAACTTTTTTAGTTAAATTAAGCCTAACTGATAATAAATAGTTATTATTATTATTTATTAAATATAATATTAGAATTAACTTTTAATTTTATGTATATATTTCTAATCTCATCTCATTCATATAAATTATTACAATGTATTTATATATTAAAATTTCATAGAATGCGTTTAGTTTAATATTATCTTGGTGTTATGTTATGTTATTTAAAAATAATAATTATTTAGTTTAAAAATATTTATAAAAACTCTTCTATAAAATTATAAAACTATTAATTAAAAATAATATTTAAATATTATGATATCTAAATTATATTACATACTACCAAAATAATAATGAACCAAATGCACTCTTAATTATATATTACAAAAATTTAAATATATATATATATATATATATATTAAGTTAATTTTTAGTTGAATTAATTTTTGTTCAAGCATGTTAATTTTGTAGGATAAAGTATGACGTCTAGAGGGGGGTTGAATAGACGTAATTAAAATTTAATTTAATTTACTAAATATAACAGTTAGTGTAAAATACAAGCGGAAGCAAATATAAGTGCAAACAAGAAAAAATATCACATTCACAAAAAACACACGATATAACATGGTTCGGCTCAAATTAGAGCCTAATCCACCCAACCTCGATCAGAAAGATATCACTATAACATACTTCTTGGTTTAGGACTCATACAAATCCTCCTCTATCCACTCACTAGAGGTACTCCTTAATTTTAAGTGAGAGCTCACTCACTCACCTCCTCCAACTCTTATTTGGAGGCCCTCTTCACACACACAGTAAAGGCAAAAAAGAATAACTAAAATATTACAAAGAAAGAAAATCACTTACTCTTTCTTCTTATGATTGAATCTTGAGAGCTAGAAGAAGAGTGGATGAAGAGTTTGAACACTTGAGTCCAAGTTCACGTAGATCGCCTTGAATCTTGATTGAAACTCAACTTGAATGTTTTTATCAACTCTTAAGATGGTGGAGAATGAAGGTGAATGTTGGAAGCAATCAGAGAATTTTTTGAGCCAAAGAAAAATACACCAACAACTCCTATCTCCTTATATAACAAGAGCTCCAACGGCTAGAAAAAGGGGCTGAAAAAGACCTGGAGGTTCCAGCTAGCCGTTGGAGGATAAAAATGAGCCAACGATCACTTCCACGGTCGACCTCACCACTGAGGTCGCCTCCTGGTCGACCTGAAAAAATCTTCCAAGATGACCAAAGTTTCTGTTGAGAGTTGCTGCTGAAGGTCGACCTTGGGTCGACCTCAGGTCGATCGCGGGTCGACCTCAGGTCGACCTAGAAAAATCCCCAAAATGACTAAAATTTCTGTTGAGAGTCGTTGCTGAAGGTCGACCTCACTACTGAAAGTCACCCTTCAACTATCCCAAGGCTGCCTTAGAGCTATCACAACCAGAAGAAAATATCTAGAATAATTTTATCACTACTGAGTCACATATAATTAGGAGAATTTAATCTTTTAAGATTATCTAGTTAACTCGCAGAGATTCTAAGTGCTCAAACTCATATCCTAGCTATTCTAGCAATTAAGATCAACCACATAATAATTCTACTCTCAAATAGAATAAAAAGGACAATAATGCAATTTGCTTCACTTGGCCCTGTTTGGCGTGAGGACCAAAATTATACTAATTTAAAACACAATAATAATAATAATAATAATAAATAAATTTTTTAAATCATTCTACACAAATTAAAAATATAAAAATATTATTTTACTTTACATACTCAACAATTTAAAATAAAAATATTAATTTTATTTCACATTCTAGACTAAAATATTCAAATCGAGTATTTTGATCTAAGATGTGAAATAAAGTTTATATTTTTATAAAATTATTGAGTATGTGAAGTAAAATATTATTTTTTATGTTAAAATTTGTGTAGAATAATTAAAATAATTTATTTATTATTATTATTTTTTTTAAACTAGTACTATTTTAGTCCTGTTTTGGTTGTTGCGCCAAACAGGGTTAGTCTTCAATGCTCAAACTTTTCTCTCCAACTTAATTAAATCTCAATTTTAGTATACAATTGAGATGCAACTTTAATAAACTTGAGATTAAGAATACTAAATAATTATGTTAGTATAAATTAACTTAAACATGTTGTTAAATATCGAAATTACAATATTATCATAAGGGAGGAACCAACAAATTTTGGGCAAGAAAAAAAGCAAGTCGATTTTGAATTAAGAAAATACGAGTAATGGCCCTGTTTGGCGCAAGGACCAAAACAGAACTAAAATAGGACCAAATTGGTATTAGTTTAAAAAGTAATAATAATAATAAATAAATAATTTTTTTATACCATTCTACACAAATTTTAATATAAAAAAATATTATTTTACTTTACATACGCAACAATTTAAAATAAAAATATCAATTTTATTTCACATTCTAGACTAAAATATTTGAATCGAATATTTTGATCTAAAATGTGAAATAAAGTTTATATTTTTATTAAAAATAATTAAGTATGTGGAGTAAAATATTATTTTTTATATTAAAATTTGTATAGAATAATTTAAAAAAATTAATTTATTATTATTATTATTGTTGTTTTTTAAATTAGTATTATTTTAGTCCTGATTTTGGTCCTCGCGCCAAACAGGGCTGTCTCAAGTGGATCCAAACTTAGTTTTTATATTTTTAACTATTTTAGTTTCGACTATTTCAACGCGTAACGAGTGTTATGATTTTTTATTTTAAATAAAGAGTTAATCAAATTTTAAAAAAATTTGTCCTAAAAAAAAAAAAAAAAATCCTTCAAATCATGCTTGAGAGCATCATTTGGAGGAGCAAAAAAAGGATATCATAATTTAATAGCTTGTGCCTGTTTTTATATGGACAGTGTGTTTGTTCTCCACATGGGGCCAGTGGCTCCTTCCCAAATTCACAAATGTTTCCCATCCCTCCACTCATGCTTTCTCCTCAGGTAACATGGCATCATTACTGTTATGCAACACTTAAATCTTGGGCTAAATTGCATTTAGCCCCCTGAGATTAATAAATTATTACAAATTAGTCTTATCTTTTTAAAAACTGAACTCAATTTGGGTCCCTATAAGAACTATCGTTCGATCCCAATTGAGATATTATTGAGTAAGATTATTCTTAATTGACTTTTAAGAATATAATTTTAAAATATAATATTTTTATTTTTTAGTTTTAAATTTTTAGAAAAGAGAAAGGCAGGGAATGAGAGAAACTAAATTTTAGATTTTTATTAAATTTTTAAAAAGGCGAGATTCTAAAATAAGGATCAAAACTGCTATATTTTTACAATCTGGGTAATTAAAATTGAGATTTTTTAAAAATTGAAATCAATTTGCGATGCTCTTCGGAGTTTAAGTGCCCAAATGCAATTTTCTCTTCATCTTGTTATCCATAATTTTTTTTTTTGGGTCATATTATGATCAATAAATTCTTCTTCTCACCTGTTTCAGATTCATTTAATGAGCATCAGTCAGAAATAGGGATATTTCCTTCACCAAATGAAAATAAAAGGTTGGTGTCCCTAAGTGAAATCATAGAAAATCATTGCATAGCTTTAAACAAAATAGATTTTTATTTATTACTCTAAAATATTCTTGTTAATAAAAAAAAAAATTGGATCAAGGTGCTAATTATTAACACAAGAATATTCATTGCCTTGAGTTGAACCAAACACATAGCGAGGTAAGAAAATAATCAGCATACTTGCATGCAAAGGTGGGTGTAACATCGATCTACCTCGAGAAAATAACGACTCATCCAATAATTTAATTATGTGGCAGAAAATTATTTTTTATAATAATATCATTTTTATTTATCACTAATATGAAGATGACTTCTCTTGAGTATAAACATTCATTATGTAGTTCTTCAACCAATTCATAGCAGTCGTTACTTAATTGTTGATTGTGTAGTGAAACTCTTACTAGAGTCACTAACTTTCCCCACGTAACTCAAATAATTAAATCACATTATTTCAATATATAACTCAGTTTTCATATATATGTATATATATATATATATATTGAATCTAACTCAATATTTATATTAATATAATTAGAATTAAAGTTTGATATGAAATAGACAAAAAATAATAATGAGAGATATAAACAAGAATAATAGAGAGTTTTAAGTGAAAAATTTAGTATTAAAAAAAAATTATGAACACAAAAGTAAATCATTATATCAAAAAATTAAGTACATTAAAGATTACTACTAAAATTTATTTTGATAAAAATACATATATACTAAAATTTAATTTCTATATATATTTTTTTTAACCAAAAGTATCCCATCATGAGCTTTTTAGGCCGAATCAAAAGAATTTGAGTCAAATTTATGGCTTCTTTTTCATATGTTTTAGAATAGAAAAATGCAATGTCAATTATAATTTAAGTACTTAATTTACTAAATTATTTAATTAATCAAATTTTAATTCACTGAATTATCAAATAAATTAATATTCTGATCAATTTATCGATCAAAGATCTATTATATAGCAGGACTCAAAAGATTATAATTCTTAACTTAAATTCACAGAGGTAACATCGTCCATAAATTACATTGATTCTCAGTGAGGAGGTAAAAAAAATCAGAGGACTTCTTGGTCCCCCACTAGCTCAAACATACAAGAAGCCAACGCTCAGTGCCAACTATAAATCACCACACCTCTCTCTATCAGCTCTCCAACGTTCCCCTCCCCTTCAAAACTGACATTCCAGTTCAAGTTCTCTATCACAGAGAGGGAGGAAGAAGAAGAAGAAGAAGAAGAAGAAGAAGAAGAAGAAGAAGAAGAAGAAGAAGAAGAAGTTATGATCAGCAATGGCTAGGCCACATCAAAGATACCGAGGAGTTCGACAGAGGCACTGGGGCTCATGGGTCTCTGAGATCCGCCATCCTTCCTTGTAAAAATAGCTTCTCCCTTCTCTCTCAAATCACAAAATCATTATTTCCAGCCAACAATCTGTAAGTTTTAAACTATAAAATCAGTTAAATTATTGGAGGATCAGCAAAGATCTCTGTTAAATCTCTTTAAGTTTTAAACTATAAAATCTCGTTATGTTACAGATAATTTGAGATTACGAGCATTCGAAATTGAGACCCAAAAATTTAAGCTTGTAGATTGTGCCTTAAAGACTAATTTTATAACCCAATTGTCTCAAATTCAAAATCCTAATTCATGCATATTAGTAAATGGTTGCTAATCAGAAATTTGGCATCTTTCCCTCAGGAAGACTAGGATATGGCTGGGAACCTTCGAGACGGCTGAGGCCGCCGCAAGAGCCTACGACGAAGCTTCGAGGGTGATGTGTGGGCCGAAGGCGAAAACCAACTTCCCATTCGACCCCAGCATCCCTCCTTCATCCTCCAAGCTTCTCTCTGCAACACTAATGGCGAAGCTTCGTCGCTGCCACCTCAGTTCATTGCAGGCTTCACAGCCTGGCCCGCGGCATCTGCTCGCGGGCGAAGACCTGTTTCGAAGGAAGGAGGAAGAGGAAGTGGTGATGAGGAATGAGGAGAGGAAGCCTGTGAAAGGGATGGATGACACACTGAAGAAGTTCAGGGATCTTGAGGAGGATGACATAGAGAAGATGATTGAGGAGCTGCTTGATTCCGATCACTGTTTAGAGTTTTGCTCAAGGGCTGTGTGATTATTGTTTTTTTGTTCTACTTGCTCCATAGTTTATGTAGCCGTTGATGTTCAAAAATAATTAAGCATTTGATTTTCATTAAGTCAACTTTTAAACATAAATTTCATGATTATCCAATAATTAATAAGGAATCATAAAGCGGTTCGATAAAGATATTTGACTTTTGCCATTTGTTTGAAACATTTGGCTCTACTTATATATCTGACTTTTGTTGCGCAAGTCAAATTCGTGTTATAGTGTCATATGACGTGCAATTATGGGATACTATAGTCAATTTTGAATCGATGATGAAATTAAATTCTCCTGCACCGTCCCTCTATCAACAACAATCTGCTCTTTGTCTGCAATAACTCCCATCTTATGATGGTTTTTTACATAAAAATTTTATATCTCATTCATTTTTTTCTTCCTCTCTTATTAATTCTTATCTTTTCTTCTCTAGAGCTTATAATAATATAAACATATAATATTTTTTTAGGGAAAAGATTATTTCTCTGCATTCATGAGCACAAGTGCATGCCTAACTTTTTCATGATGCAATCAATGCCATCTACTGGCATACTCCCACTTGCTCTTGTATGCTAAAGTTGAAGTTGATCCTCAAAATCTCTCTTTTGGCAGAATAACTCTCTTCCTTTGACTAATAATATTTGTTTTCTTCAATCCTTCCTCTAAATAAATTGGCACAAATTTCTATAGGTGCATAATAATTTTCATGTTTAATAGAGTTTTTTTATTTATGTCTAATAAAGTTGAACCAAAAAGTTAACCTTTCAAGCATGTTTACATTTTCTGTAAAGTTGTTATATATTATATATTTTAGCTATATATATATATACAGTGCTGCAGAAATAAGGATGTTAAAATAGATGTGTGGGTATACATAAAAAGATAGAATAAAAAATGAGTATATTTGCGAGAAAATTAGAGCTGCATCAATTAAAAATAAACTTAGAGAAAGCTGGCTTAAATGGTTTGAATATGTAAATCGTAGACCGATTGAAGCTTCAATTAGAAAAATTGAATTATGCCTATATACCAAAAGGAAGAGGGAGATTAAAGGAGACATAATAAAAAAATATAATGAGTGATTTTATTCATTTAGATCTGAATAATAATTTTTTAATTGATAAAGTGCAGTAAAAATAAAGAATTTATATAGCTAATCCCACCTAATGAGATTAAGATTTAGTTGTTATTGTAGTTATATAGTTTTTTTTTCTCTGATATAGAGAGAGATGGGAGAAGGGCTATGGCATTTCGCTTCTATTAAAATCAATATTATTTTATTATAAGAATTATATGTCACTCATAATTGTTTTGTACTCGTTTCACTTTAAAATTAGATATTTATATATATATATATATATATATATATATATATATCACTTTGCATTCTGAATATATAATTATGAATGGCATTACTCGAATAAAAGACTAAATTTTTCTCTCATTAAATAATGAAGAGATAAATATTTTTGAATTTGATGAAAATATTACAGTTCGTAATTATGCATTAAAAGTATAGAATATTATATATAAATATCTAATTTTCAAGGTTAAATAAGTAAAAACTTTTTTTATAGGTGAAATGTGGAATACCCCCACTTTCCACTATGCATAAATCTTAAATTTAAATTTTGCTTTTATTCAATATATATTATATTTTTTAATAAAAAATCATTCTTTTTTCAAAGCTCACGTAAATTTTTCCATCAAAATAAATTTATTTAATGTCATTCATTTTATGATTGATTCAATAAGTTTTACGCTAGCTGTCGACTGTCTAACGCAACTAAGTTTTTAATTAAGATTTGGTTGTTGTTGTTGTTGTAACGTCATTCATTTTATATCATTTAAAATTTTTTCTCCTTTTGATCCAAAAGTATGCCTTCGATGGCTTATGGTTGGAAGATTGGTATATAAAATGAAGTTGGAATTTTCATATTAAAATTGGTAGTGAGTCTAAAATTAAAATTAAAAATTTGTTGGGTTCAATTTTTTATGGGGAAAAATAAAATAGTTGTTTACATTAGAATGATAAAATAATTTTTAATAAGTATAAAATCGAGAGTTATAGTGGTAAAATAGATAAGATTTTTTAAAATTTTATTTCGAAAGGCTTCATATTTTTGTAAGATTTAATTAAAGCCAAAAACTCATCAAAATGAATTTATGTTTAGATCTTAAAAACGAAAGATTAAATTTAAACTCCGCAACTTATAAAACAGATGCCCAACTCTGTAAAAGTTCAAACCAAATTGACGGTTAATATTCAAAATAAAAAAAAGGTGAATTGCCTCTAGGTTATTAAGATATTAAAGTTCTTGCACATCAATCCACAAAAATTAACATATAAGCTACTAATTTTTAAGTTTTATTACTTTTTGATCCTTTATCATTTTGTGCTTGGTTTTTTTTTGAAAGTGGTATACATGTAAAACTTTTTAAGCTTTTTGAAAATTTTGATTTTAACTATTAATTAAAATTAATCACATACTGCTTTCTTTGGCATAATAATATTTTTAAATAATTTTGTAAGGGCATGCAGCTTTTTACTTCCAATTAAACGTGTACATATTCAATCTGATAGCATTCAGTCATCGAAATATACTATCAAACTCAAGGACTCGTATATAATAATTCAAATTCTGTAGATCACTGTGCATAAATCCTAGCACATCAGAGATCTATAAATTATTTACTTATATATGTGTGAAAATCGAAGATAATTAAATTTAAAATTAATTCAATATATATATATATAGTATATATTTATTATCTTTAAAACATAATTAAAAAATTGTATTTATATAAATATGTTATAATAATTTATATAAAATAGATTTGATAATAAACACTTTAAATTTATAATATTATTTTTTATATAATATATATTTTTTAAGAAAATATGGATTATAATTCTACTCGATTAAACTCAAAATTACTTAAATTTGAAAAAAGTTTAGTAAATTTGAATTGAACTCAAACTTAGAATAAAAAATTAATTTTTTGTTAAGTTCGACTTGCTCGAAATCGGCTCGAAGCCGTCCCTCTGAATCACATGATTGTTTTTGTTTCTTTAACAATTTAGTGGAAAAAGCAAACATGCTTTTGATCAGGAGTTCTATGTCATTTTCTTTTCCCTTTTTGGTCTTTTTCTGATCCATTACTTGAGATTTTGCTCACACAGACTTGTGATAAAATAAATAAATTTTTGGAGTTATTCCATTTAGACTAGAGATTTACTTACTTAAATATAAAAATTCATAAATCTTAAAATATATTATTCAGGTTCATAAAAAATATTACATAGGACATTATGTCCCCTCTGTGATAGAACCTATTATGTATTATAAAAATAATAAAAATATTATTTTTTAATTTTTTGATCTGTTTGTTTGTAAGGTTAAATTTAATAAGGTTAAAATTAAACTTGGATAGAGATATTTTTTATTAAAAGTTATGAATGATGTGAAATAAAATTAATTATTATGTTGAAATATGTGAAAAATGTGATATAAAGTTAGTTATTATTTTCGTAATGTGTGTAGGATGTGAAATAAAGTTAATTTTTAATATTAAATTTTATGTGTGATGTGATATGTTAGGTTAAAATTAAACCAAGTTAATTTTCAAAATGTGTCATTAGTTGCAGCGCACGCGGAGGCCGGAGCGCGGATGCCCTGCGTGTCATCCCCTCACGAATGCCCTGTGCACAAAACCTCGCACATGTGGCCCACGCGCGGGCATGCTGCGACCCCTACGAGTGGATCAGAGTGCTTAGCCGTGCGCAGGCTGCCCGCATGCGGACGCCGAAACTCGGGGCTACGTGCTGTGGAGACCCGCTCGTGGACGCCGGCTCTCAGGGCCGCACGCGGACTTTCGAGCGTTTGCGCGCGAGGCGGCGCGCTGCGGCGACTCGTGCGAGGATGCCACGGTAGCGCGTTGCCGGCCGCCTGCACACAGACGCTGGTGGCAGCGCGCTGTCAGCCGCAGGCGCTCGAGGTCGTACGCAGGTGACCCGTGCACTGACGCACTGCGCGTGAGGGGTAAAATCGTTATTGAAAAAATATTTAATTTAATTTAATTTAATTTTTTTAATGGAGTAACGATATTTTAAATGAAAAACGTTATGTTAGACTTGATTGCAAGCTTTTTAAAAATAACTAGAGCTCTAGCCTCTAGTAAATTATATAGTAATTATTATGGACCTGAACAATATATTTTGACATTTGTGAACCTTTATAGTAAATTAGACAAATCTCAGAAACCTAAATGAAATTATTCCTAAATTTTTTCATAGAAAATATACATAATTTGACTGAGCTCATGTTTCCCTTTTCAACCGAGAAATTATTGCTCAGCTGCCGGAAGGTTCTTAATAAAATTTTCTTTTAATTGGCCAAGTTTTCTAAATTTTGCGTTGACTTCGACAGTTTTGAAGTCATTGCATCTGAATCTCAAACACTTTTATTATTACGTGGAGTCTTTTGAGCTAAAAAAAAATGTTATAATTATTTATACTAACCATGAAATTTGATAAAAAAATTTGAATAGATATTCATAGTACTGCCTACAAGGCTATAACCAAGCAAGCTCCAACCTTTTTGAGGTAGTATTGTGTTGTAAAATAATACGCAGCAGAAAATTCAGATCGTCGGACGTGTAGTTAGGCAAATAAATCGTGCCAGATAAGTATGAGAAATAATAATAATAAAAGAACGAAGCAACCACAAGAACACCAGATTTACGTGGTTTAGAGGTATTCCTCCTACATCCACGGGGAGAGCAGAGAGAGACTTTATTATGTAGAAAATCAGATAGAAAGAGAACCTTACACTAATCACCTGGTTCTCAATCTCAGACGAAATACAGAAATTGGATCTTTTCTTCTTTCAGATTAGACAATCCAATTGCTCCTTGAGCCTCAGATGATTGCCTCCAAATTCCTACGAAATTACCTCCGTAGCCGATGAAGAAGATCCAAGAGAAATCACTACTGAAAATATTCAAGTGAATCACCTATTCACGTTTCTCAAGAAGAAGCTTGAGAACTTGCAGTCTTCTACCAGAAATTCTGATAATCCCCCTTCTTTATTTCTCTCTCTCTCTCCAATTTTTTCAGCTTACCTGATCATTCCGTATTTATAATGGTAGCTTATAACAAATCCTGTATCTGATTTTCATAAAAATCTCAAAGCTTAACAAATAATCCTTATAATTAGGATTATTTAATTATTATTCAAATCACATTTTAACAGTGTTGAACACACCATTCTACACATTTTATGCATGCCACATTCTTTGATAATTGCAAGAATGTATGATTTATGTATTTCACGATAGATGTGTTGAATCTAAATTTTCTTACAATATCAATGGACGATTAAATTTGTTAAAAAAAAAATCAACAAACTATATAACTGGTGTAGGATCGAGTATGAAGTCTAAAGGAGAGTGAATAGATGTAATTATTAAATTTAATTTATTTAATATAAAAAATTAATGCAATAAATAAAAGATAGATAATACAAGCGGAAGTAAATGAAAGTGCAAACAAGAAGAGATTATCACATCCACAATGAACACATGATATAATGTGATTCAGCTCAAACACGAGCCTAATTCACCCCACCTCGATCAAAAAAATCTCACTATAATACAGTCTTTAGTTTAGACGGAGAAGTTTGTACATAAACTCTCCTCTATCCATTTATTAGAGGCCCTCTCCAATTTTAAGTGAGGGCACACTCACTCACCTCCTCTAACCTTAAATTGAAGCTCGTCTTCACACATAAAGTGAAGACAAAAAAATTAAAATATTACAATAAAAAGAAAATCACTCACTCTACTTTCTTATGATTAAATCTTGAGAGAAGAGTGAATGGAGAGCTTGAGCACTATCAACAACGATTCGCTATAGAGAATCGCCGTCTATTCTTCTTTTAGGAAGTGGTTGACTGTAATCAACCGCCTTCTAAAGTTACTTATTATGGCGGTCAATAACCACCGTAAAAAGCATATTAGCTATTACAGCATTTGAATATGCAATAGTTGTTTTACGCATTTTAAAGCAATTTTGAATCGGCGTAAAAGAGGTATCCTGTGCTAGTCATTATTAAATCATACAATCACATTCTCTAGATAATATTATATAATATCAAAATAATATTGAATTAAACTCTCCTTAAATATATTCCTTCATTTAATTTATTTTAAATTCTGCTAATAATATCATAATTTATATTACTATTATTTTTTATTATTATTCAAAAAAAGTATATCTTATATATACACACACGCACATTTATGTACGTATGTATATACAGAGAAAGTTGTTTGCTTTATTGGTTGTAAGATTTAAAATCTCGAGGCCCTATAAAAATGTCAATTTGGTGCCTTCCCGGTTGAGGTTCTAATAGTAGGACCTAGACGTTCTTATTAAACCTGAAAAACCACAATGACTGGTTTAAAAGTTTTAGGAAATACACACAATGAAAATCCAAAACATCTGAGGACTAAATTGTAATTTATCACAAAAATAATAAAATCATGATCGAGTCCGCGTGGCGCTGCTGTATCTTGAACGGAGACCCGTGCCCGGCACGTGAGGTAGCGTCGTTTCCCTTTTTTTTTTTTTTTTTTTGATCAAAGAGGTAGCGTCGTTTCGCCTCCATGTTTTGTCAAAAAATCGTCAAAACTAATTTTGGAGTTTAATAATTCCTATAAAAAAAGCTCTCTATTTCATTTATTTATTCAAAAAAAAAATACTCCTTATTTTGTTGTTGACGTAGAATATAGAGATCCTAAAAAACACCAAAAAGAAAGAAAGTTTCGGGAGACGGCGGTGCGCAAAGGGGGCAGCCCGTTAATGAAAGCTTAAGGAGAAAATCAGTTCAGAGCATTCAGAGAAACACGCGGAGATTTAAGGTGGCTCAGGGAGGAAATCCCCTACGTCCACCGGTCAGTCGGCGAGAAAGTTTTTACTAATGTAGAAAAGGTAGCCTTGAAGGCTTGTACATTGTTGTTTTAGAAGAAAAGGAGAAGAAGAGGAAGAAGGAGAGCTCCTCAGTTGGGGGCCTCTCTACAATGAAAGTTAGCTAATCTCTGCTTTTTTTTTTTGTGAGTGTCTCTGTGTCCTTTTGTGGTGAACTGTTCAGTGGTATTTGTAGCTGTTGGAGTGCGTAGCTTCACCCTGGATTTTCGGAGAAAAGGTGATGGACAGGCTCTGGGTTCACGTCGTTTGTCTGCCACCGGAGAGGTTTGTAGCTGTGCAAGGAGGATGATATCTTTTAATACTAGTACTTCTTCTGGGGATCCGTGGTGGCTGGAGCATGCGGATCCTTGATTTGCGGGTCTGAAAAAAGGTGTCTTGTACTGGGAGCAACGCGGTTAGGTGGAGTTGATTGTGACAGGTGATGCTCTGTAACCTCGTGCCCGATGTTATCAGGGGCGGTACTGAGATATCGGGAACGAGGTTAGGTTTGACCTGGTCAAAAGTTCTGCAAAGTCAGAGATGAGCCAGCAAATCAATCAATAAAATGAAGGCCAGCCAGGCGCCATGTGTACGATCAGGATGCAGCGCAGGAACCACGTGTTAACATTTGTAGAATTAGCAACTCGTTGAATTTGAGTAGACTTAAATAAAATTTATATCTGTCATATTTTCTATTAATTATTATTCATATATATATATATATATATATATATTTAACTACTCTCGCTCCACCCTACCCTGCTACCGTTTCTTTTTACCACCTTATAGCAATTCTAATTCACCCCACTATGCATCGACTTAATCAGACTCGTGTCTTAAATTTATAACTAATGATTTATTTTAAATTAAAATTAGATAATATTTTTATCAAAAAAATTAATAATACTTATTCAAAATTATAATTATAAAATTACGATTAAATGGAGAATAGTAGAGAGTAGAGAGAAAGAGTGGGGAAGGGCAGTAATTAGTACGAAATATCTAGAGTCAAATGATAAAAGTGGTTCATAAAAAATAGTAAAAATGTAAGGTATTTAATCGAGTTTTGAATTTTAGGACCAGACGATAGTGCAAAGTGGTACTCAAAAAACTTAGCTTAAAGAATTTTAAATATTTGGATCAATTTTTAATACTTGTCGAATTCCAAGAGCATAGGTACAATTTACTTAAATGTGATCTCAACATGTTTTTGTTACTTGATTAAAAATAATTAGATAAAATGTTAAAAATTATAATTTGATTAAATTTTGTTGAGTTAAATGTCCCATTAATAAAATGATCCCTTGAGATCAAAATTAAATAAATAAAATAATCCATTATTATGTGTGAGAAATGAGAATCCCTTATTTATTTAGGAATATTATTCTGCGCTTCCAAAATCTGAAGGTAAAGCTTAAACCCTAATTTCAGTTTTATCCCAAGAATGCTGCGATGTTTGCCGGCCTGCTTCAGCGTTGGCGTCGCCGTCTCGACGGCGGCGGCTCCGTTCGAGTGCACCTCGGTCTACGCTACTCATCTCGGAGAAGCCTCCCTCAACTGGCGCCGCGCAGCTATTGGCCTCTCCGTCAGCGCCGACATCCTGCTACTGCCTGTGGAGGAGAACGAGCCCGCCAGCGACCATCTCCGTTTCGGCTTCCATATTAGGCTACCGTGGAGGAAGAAAGGATTTAAGAAGCTCCGATTGAAGACCGCTGATGGCCGCCGCTGCGCGATCGAGCTCGCTTGGGACCTCTCCCGAGCCATCTTCTCCGAAGCTGGCGGACCGGAGCCGGCAGCTGGATTCTTCGTCGCTGTTGCAGTTGACGGGGAGATCGCATTGGTCGCCGGCGACCGGCATGAGGAGGCTCACCGGAGGATCGACGCTGTGAGCTCCCGGAACTGCGACGATCGATCGGCGCCGATCTCGAGGACGGTGCAGGTAAAGTTGAAGGAAATCGGAATGAAGAAATCATACACGGCGATGGCGCGATTCGGGGGGAGGGAGAGGATAATCTCGATCACAATCGATCTGGAGGAGATGCGCGTGCGGATCGACGGCGAGATGGTATTGAAGGTAAGGCGAATCTGGTGGAAATTCAGGGGAAGCGAGAAAGTCGCCATGGAAGGGGGCGAACTGATCCAGGCGACTTGGGATCTCCATAGATGGATTTTCCGGCCGGATTCCTGCCCGAAGAGGTCACCGGCTGCGGCGAAGGCGGGGGACGCCGTGTTCGTCTTCCGATTTGGGGAGGAGGGAGAGGGGCATTTCGGGAAACGGTGTGGGGGACGGGGATTTTGGGGGAAGATTGAGAGCTGGAGCGAGAGCAGTAGCGGGTCGTGGTCGACGACGACGGGTGCTTCTTCCCCGACGGTGGGGGGGTGGGGGAGCCCGGAGGAGGCTGAGATGAGGAGCTCCGACGCCGGCGGATTCACGCTAATTGTTTGTGGTTGGAAGGATTAAGGAGTAATTATCATTATAACAAATTGTTGTTTTATTTAAAATTTTAAATTAATTTAGGTTAATTATCCGGTATTGTATATTATCGTTTTGAAATTATTTATGAATGGAATGAGAGATATTAATGCCTCAAGATTTTATATAGATGCTATTCAATAGAATATAAATCATTTGTCCTTATTAATGCATTTATTCATGGCTAAAATTAGTCATAATTAAAATCTTAAATTTATTTTAACAAACAACAACAACAACAACAACAACAATCAAGCCTTAATCCCACTAGGTGGGGTCGGCTACATGAATCCTTTGTTTTCATTGCGCTCTATCAGTTACCAAATTCTTATCTAAGTTTAAGTAATTAAGATCACTCTTTATAGTTTCTTGCCATTTCTTCTTTGGTCTCCCTCTTCCTCTTTGTACATGGGCAAAATCCAATAACTCAATTTTTCTAACTGGAGCTTCAATTGGCCTACGATTTAGATGTCCAAACCATCGAAGCCGACTTTCTCTAAGTTTATCCTCAATTGGTGCAACACAAACTTTCTTTCGGATATACTCATTTCTCATTCTATCCTTTCGTGTATATCCACACATCCATCTTAACATTCTCATTTCTGCAACATTTATTTTATTTGTATGTTTCTTCTTTGCAGGCCAGCATTCAGCATAATTCAAACGCGCCGTTGCCGGGTCCCAAGTCCCGGATGAGAAACGCGGAGGGTTGCGTTAGGCAGTCGACAGCCAGCGTAAAACTTGTCGAATCAATCATGACATGAATCCTTAAATTTATTTTAACAAAACTTAAAAAATTATTTTATATCTTATCTAATACAAATTTCAACATTAAATAATCACTTTATTTTACATCCAACACAATTCTCAATAAATCAATCAACTTTATTTCACATCCTACACAATTTTTATTAAAATCAACTTACTTTATTTCATATCGTGCATATTTTTCAAAAATAATTAAAAATTTTAATTAAATTTTTTTTCTTATTACCAAACAGAGCCAAAGAATTTTCACTAATATGGCACATTCAAGACATCTCATCTCATTACAATATTATGTCGTGATATTCGAATGGATTGATCTTCGGCATCTCAACAATATGTCTAGCTAAATTTTAATACCACCTTGGATGAGGAGAGATGGTGTGCGAAAGCGGGCACACTTGCTCAAGACTTTTCAGAAAGATTTATAGCTTGTAAAGCCTTTAAATTAATGGACTTTTTACAATCGATAATGAGAATAGTAATGCGGGTATAGTCGCTCAAAAAGACATTATAAATTTGTTTCAATTTTTTAAAAATTTTGATTTGGTTTCCTAAAGTTACAAAAGCTATGTAGTTTTGATCTCAATGACATCATAATTACTAATTTTTCATTAGTATGCTATAAGAATATTTTCACTTGTTAATTTTATGACTTCTTAGAATATAATTTTTAAATATTAATGTTTATATTTTTAAATTTTGAATTTTTAATAAAAATAAATAAATATGAAATTTTAAATTTTTGTTAAATTTTTAAAGAAGAGTGAGAATATAAGAGTATAATGATCTTTTAAAATATGTAAATAATTCAAACAAATTGAAAAATAATCAAATTTTAGATTTTTCATTAAACAAAACTAGTGAAAATAGTGAGATTCTGAAACATAGGCTAAAACTATAGTATTTTTATAATCTCATGGACCCGAATTAAATATTTTAAAGAGTCAGAACTGATTTGTAATGTCCTTCTAACCTCAGAAACTCGAACGCAATTTACCCAAAAAAATAATTATTTCAAAGTTTATATGTCACTTTTCTAATGAATAGATTATTTTTTTGAGAAAATTACATACATACCCTTTAAATTATCATAAATTACATATTAAACTCCTTATTTTTTAATTTTACAACTTAATCCCCTAAATCATCCAAAAATAACATATTTAGGTCTTTCTCAAGATTTTTAAAGTATGTTTTTTACTGATTTATAATTATTTGGATGTTTATTATCAATAATATATATATACAAATATTATAAATATATTTGTAAATACATGTATTCTACTAGTTTTTATTTTTGAATGATTTAGGGAGTTAAATTATAAAATTAAAAAATGAGAGATTTAATATATAATTTAAGATGATTTAAGGAATATGTATGTAAATGCCCCTATTTTTTTTCATATAATCTGTCAAATTTTACTTGTCAATTATAAGTGAGGATCTCCTCTCGCAACAGAGAATCTAGAAGTTGCAATTGCAAGAATAAATTATTTTTAGGTCTATGAAGTTTGATATTTGTTAATATTCTAATCTATAATATAATCAGATTGAATTAAATAAATTATTATTGTTATTATTAAAAAATGTAAGTATTTAAATTATTTTGACATTTTCATAATTTAAATATCATTACAACCTCTAAATTTAATCTTCTTCATAGTGCCATGGATAAAAAACCAGCAATCTTGTTAATTCTGAGTAAATATTTAATTTTCATGAGGTTTTTAAAAGAATAGGTTTTCTACTAATTTAAATTTACTTTAATATCTCAAAAAAATCACATAAAAATAGATTATAAAAAAAGAGGTTAACCTAAGATGATTGTAAAAGTTGGGTATAAAAAATCTCTCAAAATTACAAGAAAATTATTTTTAGACGAGTGAGATAAAATATATTAATTTAGAAATTTGATGAGAAATAAATTATTTTAAAATTAGAAAGTATATAAAATATAAAATATAAAATAAAATTAATTTTAATTTTAAAATTATGTTGAATATGAAATAAAATTGAGTTTTAATAAATTTATGCTTAGATGTTAAAAAAATTTAATTTTTAATATTAAAATTTATGTTAGAGGTAAGATAAAGTTATTAAAATTTATTATAAATTTAAAATATTAATATAATAGTGATTGGTTCTTTGAGGTATGAACCAAATAAGGTGAAAGAGCTCTCTAGTGCGCTATTAGACTCGATGCAAGTGTGCCTGGCGAACTCACTACACACCTTCTTAATTGGAGAATGCCTTTTTATCTATAGCTAGAGATGACAGCTTTGGCGATGGGAGGCCATCGATTACTTGAGCAACAATGTGGCTAAATTCTTCTAGAAATTGCGTGACAAAATTTAGGAATATATAACTTTCCTTTCTTGAAATCATAATCTATATGTACAAAAATATTGGCATATTTATCATAAAAATACATAATTACATCATTAAGTGCCACAATGCTTAAAATTTTAAAACTCTCCAAATGATTAGTCCAAGCTCCCCCTCCTTGCATAGAGATCAACTTGAGTGATGTTAAGCATCTTCTCCATAGCATTTGGGATCAAGAACCTGCATTATAATGGCATAAAATCAAGCAAATATTAGGATATAGTAGGGGCGACTATATTATCTTTCTCGTTAACTTAACTCGACCTGAGCCGAAAATCTCGAGTTTTATAAATCATAAATTTTGACTTATTTTGTAGATAGGTCTGTTTTGATTTGCACATAATCAATCTGATCAAGTTCAGGCTATCCATATATATTTTGTTCTTATAAATGAAAAATATTAGCAGGATGAACTTATTCATTTATTAGCAGGACTTGGCTCGAGTCGTTGATTTTGATTTGTAGTTGGGTTTAGTTTGGGATTAGTTAATCATGTTCAGTTGTAGTCGAGCTTTGTTCAAACTCAATTTATGAGTTCTTTTGTATCACATATAACTGTATTATCAATTTTAACTTTAGAAAACTGCAGATTTGAATGTTTCCTAAGAGATCATTTATTTCAATACTACTAAAGCTCAAGCACGTGCAACTACAGAGTTTCTCAGTATTAGCTTCGCGATTTGTTTCCTAAAAGGTACCTCTATGTATTGGGGGGCACGTTGTTTATTTATACAGCTCAAGAGCCTTCTTCATTTCTATTGTAAAACGATTTATTCTTATGCTTTCACTAGACGTCTATCAAGAATCACTTTTTTATCTGAGTGGCTCTAATTCAATTATATGAATATCACCCCCAATGATCACTCGCCGCCGTCGTGAATTACGGACTGTGACACACTGAGTTAACCTATTTTACAGCCACTTGTAAGTACCAGCACGTACCGATCTCTGAAAACTGTAGCTGCCGCTCGACAACCGCCGGGGACTGAGGACTGCATATTGACGGCAACGGTGGGGCTGTGAACACTTTGACGCATATGCAACCAACCATATTGACCATTCTTTTCATCTGAAATCTTTGCCCTGACAATAATATTCATTATCAATTTTCATTAAAAAATAATAATTTGTAAGCAAAATTTAACACGAAATCGCTATGGGCATAGATTAAATCGATACGTATGAGAAGTTCTACATTATCTTGGGCGTAGATTAGGTGACTGATAACGAATACTTGTACTGATTGAGATACAAATCATCTCGATATACCAATAAAAAGGACCAAACTCGGGGACTGATTTACTAAAAACAAAGCAGGGAATCACTTTGGAATTCAAATTGCCCAACTAGGGCTATGTCACACACAAGAGAACCAATGGATTACCCTAAGGTTGGATGGCTGAAGGTTAATGTGGTTGGTTCGGTTCAAAGCAATGGAATAGCACAGACACGACAGATGCAATACTTATGATGGAGATAGTGGTAGCATGAGAACGAATGACGGCAGTTACAACATGAGTTTCAAAATGCAAGGGGGTTTGACTAAAAGGAGATTCTAAAAAAATACAAGATATAAAAAAAGCAGTAAATAGTGTTACAGATTATTTGACGCATGTAGTCATTTTAGATGACTTTACTTAGGTAAAAGGTATGTCTCTCCCGAATAATATTGATAATCTTTTTTTAAAGGATACTACTCAATGTACGATGTACTTTAACATTTAAATGAAAGGCTCGGGCTATAATTTGTTTTTTAAAAAAAGAAAAGTGCTAGAAATTCAGATGCAAGGAGTCTAAATTTTCAAATCTACATGTGAAGATGCCTATATTTTCAAAATTTAGATCTAATTTATCTATTTTAATTAAGGAGGTTACACACATAATAAATAAAATTATTATATTTACTTATTAGATACTTAAAATATAAATATTACTACAAAGATCTTGTAAATACATTAATATTATCAGCGCCACTCTATGATCTTCATCTGTCACCTAGTGTCTAATCCGCTCTAACTATGATTAGATTGACTCCCAACTATGATTTTTTCACATAAATATTTTGTAAAAAAATAATAAATATTGAATATTATTCGATAATATAAAAACATTAGTACTTTACTTGATTAACTTGATACATAATATTAATAAGTGATATTACTAATTTTTTTTAATTATTGAGTAATATTTAGCATTTATTACTTATTCATAAAGTATGCATGTAAAAAATTCATGATTATGTGAGATAGCGGATCATAGATGAAGACCACAGTGAAGCATGTTGTATTAATAGATTTATACCTCGAGGGTTATTTTTGAGCAAGAGAAAGAAAATATTTTATTTTAAAAATTTGATGGGAAAGAATTTTTTTTTAGCATTTAGAGGTACATAAAATATAAAATAAAGTTAATTTAATATTAAAATTTTATGATAAATTTTAAATAAAATTATTATAAATTTACGGAAAAAGAGTGCACCAAATAAAAATTTTGAAGTAATACTTATATTATAGGTAATAAGTAATTATAACCGTTTTATTTATTACGTATGTAAATACCCATTAATTAAAAATAAATTGTGGTGACTCATGTACATTTGAGTCCCTGAAGTTTTTAAATTAACAAAATTACCCTGTATTTTTTGAGAGATTATTCGTACCGATACATACGCGCGTCAACCTCCGCCGGCGCGTCGCCGGAATCCACCAGGCACCCATCACTGACCCAACAGTCACCGCATGCATCCAGTTCCCATCCACTGAGCTTTCCCTCCTGAAAATCACAAGAGGTATTTATTTAGTTAGTTTATTTTTTTTTTGGCATTAAAATTAAATTCAAATTATAAAATATAATTAATTATTACTTCAGTACCAGCATAACCCAAAACTATGCTAATTTTTTATTTAAAATTTTGTTAAAATATAAAAAAAAGTTAAATTTTAATATTCTGATTTACATAAAATACTATCACAACAGACACATAGTTATCATAATTTTTTTAAGGGATAATTACATGCATGCCACATTATTTTACTTTATTTATGCGTTACCCATTCATTCTTAGTTAATTACGTTATGCACAATCAAAATATTATAAAATCTTACATACACACTTAAATTAAAATTTAGTCAAAATCTATTTGAAAAAAAAATATTTCGTTAGTAAATCATTAAAATTATATTTTTACCTTTAATAGTACATTTTTTTTCCTCGATGTCACACTAAAACGCTGATCTGTCTTAAAATCAATTCACGTCGCGGATGTTTCCTTCCCTTACCACAACCTAAACTTCAAAGTTTTAAGATTTTCACTCAAAATATATTTAAAATTTTTTAAAATAATATAATGAACGGTGATCAGATTTTTTGTAACCTGACTATAGTTAGGTTATTAAAAAATTATAATTGCTCATTATAATGAAAATAAGTGAAAGTGTGTGTATATAAGATTTTATAATATTTTGAGTGTACATAGCGTAATTAACTAAGAATGGATGGGTAACGCATAAATAAAGTGAAATGGTGTGATATGTAGGTAATTATTTCTTTTTTTAATTAATATTAATCATTTCATTAGCATAAGCTTAGAGTGTTTTGGGACCATAGCGAAGTAGATATTTCAAATTTTAGTATGAATCCAACTCAACTTAGATATCGAGTCAACTTAGAATTCAGGAATTTGATCCGATGATATTGATTCCAGGCTTTCTTCAAAGTTCTAAATTTTAATTTAGATAAGCTTCGTTATAAAATTTTAAAATAATATTTACTTGAAAAACACTAAACATAAAAAATATTATTTATTTTTTAATGTATGTTATAAATTCCACTTGGCATGTGTGAGAGCGATCAACTTAGAAGATAATTTGAATTAGTATTACTTTTAATTACTTTATATTTTAAATAATTGTGTAGCAAAACTCTTTCGGTAGAATAAATTGTAATTAATTATTATTAATAGATTATTTTAATTTTATTTTGAATTTATTTTAATTATTTTATTAAAAAAAAATTTTGTGATCACCTCGATATATTCATCATACTTTTTTAATTGTCCTAAAAATTGTGTACATAATTGAATGTCTAAAATATTATAAAAATTAATTGATATGTAATTAATATGAACATCAGAATTTTAAAACTTTTAATCGCGAGTTAGAAGTACTGATTTCAATAATTTTAGTTTAGATACTCCAATGAACTTTGAATTTTGACCTAAAAAATCAAAATTTTAAGTAATTTTATGCTAAAAATGTGATAGTTTATTTTAATTTCACCCAAAAATGAAACACTAAAGTGGCAACTTAGGTGGAAACTTAGAAGGTAAATTGCATTCAGGTTCATGAGGTTAGATGAATGTTATAAATTGATCATAATTTTTTAAAAATTTTGATTTTAAATCCTAAACCTTTGTTTGGCTCATGGCCAACTTGGTGATGACTATTTTTTTTAAAATAAAATAAATTATATAATTTTTAATATATCAATTAATTTTATTTAGGGTGTGTTTGGTTCGATGTTATCTTAGTGTTATGTTATGTAATCTAGATGTCATCTTTTGACTAATAATTTTATAATTTAATAGAAATTTTTTTGTAGATGTCATTAAACTAAACAATTGCTTTCTCTAGATAACATAACATAACATAACTTTAAGATAACATTGAACCAAACGCCCCCTTAATATTCTTATAATTAATTGATTTTATTTTTCATTCTGTTAACACGTGGTTTCTGCGCTGCATCCTAACCGAACACATGATGCCCGACTGGCCTCCACTCGATTGCCTGATTTGCTAACTCATTTCTTTGACTTTGCAAGACTTTTGATCAGGTCAAACCTCGGCCGCGAGGATTCAACCTAACCTCGTCCCCGACATCCCAGGACAACCCTAGTAACATCGGAAACGAGGTTACGGAGCACCGCCTGTCACAGTCAGCTCCACCTACCGCGCCGTTCCCCGTACAGGGCGCCTATCCCCAAGACCCGCAAATCAAAGATCCGCATGCTCCAGCTATCACGGATCCCCAGAAAAAGTACTAATATTAAAAGATATCGTCCTTTTGGGTAGCTGCAGGCCTCTCCGGTGGCAGACAAACGGCGCGGACCCAGAGCCTGTCCATCACCTTTTCTCCGAAAAACCAGGGTGAAGCCACGCACTCCAACGGCTACAAATACCCCTGAAACAGTCCCCAACGAAAAAGAGGACTCTTATTTTGTAACAGAGCCCCAACTGAGGAGCTCTCTTCCTTCTTCTTCTTCTTCTTCTCTTCCAAACAACACTGTATTAGCCCTCAGGGTCACTTTTTCTCCATTAGTGAAACTTTCTTCGCTGATCGACCGGTGGACGTAGAGGATTTCCTCCCTGAACCACCTTAAATCTCTGTGTGTTTCTTTGGATGCTCTGAACTGGTTTCTTCCTTGAGCTTTCATTAACAGGCTCACCCCTTTGCGCGCCGCCGTCTCCTGGAACTCTCTTTTTCTTTGGTGTTTCCTGGGACCCCCACATCCTACGTCAACACATTCTATGCATATCTCAAAAAAAATTTATATAAAAAAAATTGAAAAAAGGCCATAGCTAAGTTAGCCACGAACTAAATAGAGGCTAAGATTATAAAAGCGCTGTTATTCGGTCCCAATTATGACTATGTACTGTAAGATTATTCTTAATCATTAATTTTTAATTTTTTAAAATATTATTTTAAAATAAGAATATTTATATATTTTAATTTTAAAGAAAAGTAAGATAGAAGGATATAACTGTCATGTATAACGTATAAATAGTTCAAATTAATTTAAAAATAATTAAATTTGGTGTTTTTTATCATGAAAGACCATCAAAAAAGATGAGGCTTTGAAAGAGGGACCAAAAATTAAGCGTTTTTACAACCTTACGAATTAAAATTAAAATTTTTAAAAAATTAGGACCAATTTGTAATACTTTTCCTTACCTCAGGGGCCTAGTGCAATTTACCCTATGTTTAAAAATGGTATGCCCTTTTGATAACCTGAAGACTTTTCCTGAAGGCTTCAACTGCCTCTGCTGCCACGTGCTTTGCGTCCTTGGGCTGGGCCCGCACGTCCAGCCTGAGCTCAACGGACTCGATGGGCTCGTCAAGGTCTTCGATCAGACTTCCAATTCCTTCGCTTGAGCCAGCCAGCCTCGTCCTCACCATCTCAATGATCATCTTAACCACCATGTATGCACCTTCATTTATTAATGTTCAACAAATTACAATAAAATAAAATAAAATTTCCAAAATTCTATTTATGTGATTAAATAGCAATAATTGCTGTGAAAAATGATTGTGAAAAATGATATTAGAGGTAATTTTATACACAATTTCTTCATCTTTTGTAAATATTATATTTTTCTTCAATCTTCGATTCACTTCAAATTAGTCACTCTTTTAGTTTAATAACAACCATTAATTACCATTACGCCAACCAAACTAAATAACATATGTAAATATATATTAACCCTCTGTTCTTTCTCTCTCTCTCTCTGATCGAAAAAACTTCTTAAATTCTTCGGAAGAGAATAGAGTTACAGTTTAAGTTATTTGACTGAATTAGCAACGGTTAAAATTTAACGCTCTTAGTGATTGGATTAATTTGACATAATTCGAACATTAATATAGTTAGGAAAGCAAAAATTATTATTAGTAAAAGTAATCGGTGAGAAAAATTCAGGTGAGAAATCTAAATGATACAATTCAAATTTCTAAAACCAACTTACAATGGACTTTAAACTTTAGGGACACTTATGCAATTTATCCTAGAAGTGAGGAGTTGTTTGCTAGTATGCCATAACAAACTAAACTAATTATGTATAAATATTCAAAACCTATAAATTGTACTTGAAAAAGCATATATAGTTTAAGAGGAATATTCTATTAACTTAAATGAATTTTTATCCTTTAATTTTCAAGTTTACAAGTTAAATATAGTTAGTTTAGCTCGATTAGAATTAATTAAGAGAAATATTTTATTAAACTAGGTAAGTTTGTTATATCATTATTTTAATTAAAAATTATATATTATAATATTATATTATATAGATATACGGACTGATAGATTAAAGAATTAAACAGTATTCTGAATTTTATTCCAATTAATCTTTGACAAAAATAAATGAAAAATATTTTAACTTCATTCTTTTTATTGTTTAACTTAATTTTTTATGGAAATTTAAAGTTTTTTTTTTTTTTTTATAACAACTTAAACTTTATTCTTACCATCGTCAAGAAAGTAATTCTCCTTGAGAGCACCATGGCCGGTCGTCTCCATCATGAGATTCGTCTCCACGCCGTCCCTGTTGAGCTGCATCCCCTTATCAATGACGTTCCGGTAGCCCACTCTGTACAGGCAGTGCCGGCCGCCGGCGCCGGCTATGAATCTCGTGAGGGCGGCGCTCGTCCGGGCGTCCGTGACGATGGTCGTCCCCGGCCTCTCCTTCAGGACGATTGCAGCCATGAGAGCTATCATCCGGTCGCCGTTGATGGCGACGCCGCTGCCGTCGACGACGCCGCTCCGGTCCACGTCGGTGTCAAAGACGACGCAGAGGTCAGCGTCGTGGCGGAGGACGGCGGCTCGGGTGAGAGCCATGGCCGTGTGGTCCGCCGGGTTGGGGACGTGGTTGGGGAACGTGCCGTCGGGGTCGAGGTGGAGGCTGCCGGAGGTGTCGGCACCGAGCTTCTCCAGCACGTCCCACGCGAAGAAACCGCCGGAACCGTTTCCGGCGTTCACTATCACCTTGGGAATTAATGCGACCCAAAAATTCCAAATTTAACTTATAAAAAAAAATCCAAATTAATTATATTTTATTTTTAAATATTATTCAACTAAAAAATAAATAGTATGTGTATGATTCATAGTTATTAAAAAAAGAGGAAATTTACATTCATATCTCAAAGAACCTAACTTTTTATACATTAATACTTAGCTAAGTTAACACTTTCATATATAAGATAGGCTATCGCTCTCGTCTGGGTTTATGAAATTATATTAAATACTTCACACAAATTTATTTAATTTTTTATTTTGGTTATAAAAATTTTAAAAAGATCTTCTTTTTAATGCATTATACCAGACTCAAAATCTATATATTAAAAATTTAAGATCACATAAATTTTCATTTTTAAGTCAGTGAAAATTTAGAATAAACATAATAAATACATACCTTTGAGGATAATTAATTATTTTACAAATTAATAATCGCCAATGAAGAAGCTCTCACCTTGAAGCCACTGAGAGGGGTGTCGTAAAACTGTGGGTGGGAGATCTTCTCTATGATCACGTCGCGGAGGTGCTTGGCGTAAAACGTCATGAAATCCACGCGGATCACCGGAGCCGGAGCGGCGGCAGCGGCGGCGGCGGCGGCGGTGCTGCCTAGTCCCATCTTCCTGAGGGAGTACTTCCGGGCGGCTCGGCGGCAGATCTCCTCCACCTCGCCGGGCCTCAGCCCCCCCTCCCTGGTGAAGAACTTGAGACCGTTCCTCGTGGGCGGCAGATGCGACGCCGTTATCTGCTCCCACGCCGATATTAATTAATTAATTAATTTTTTTTATTTCATTAGTTCATTGATTTAGAGTATTAATTCTATTTAAAGCCCGTACATAAATTTAAATTTCTTTCATTATATTATTATTTTATGTAGACATATAAATTTAAATTGCTTCATATTTTTTATATGAATAAGCCTGTCAAGGCCATGATCGAACTCAATCTAAATTTTAATCTAATTAAACTTTAAATAAATCCTTTTTTTGCCCATCAATACAATCTATTTATTAACTTACTCATTTACAAATAAATATATTAAATCTGAGTCACCAATAATAGTCTAACTCATTTAAAATTCGATCAGCATAGTTTATTAAACTTCTAATTTATAGAAACACATAGTACGTATAACTAATAATTTTTTCTATGAGAAGAATTAAATAGAGAACTTTATTATAATTAATTAAAGTAAATTTTTTACAAATTTTATTGGACATTTAATGCAGCTACTTGCATATCTATATATATATATATATAATGTATTACAAACATTTATATTAAGAAGACTCAAATTCATAAAGTTATAATGGTTTTTTTATTTTATTTTTACTATATTTAATATAATTAATCATCATTTTGACTATACAAAATACTTCAAATTAATGACAACATTTATTATAAATTAATCAAATCTAAAAATGCAAATTCTCACTCAAATCAATTTTTGATCTTAGAGAATTCAGGTTGACAATGATCAAAATCAAATTAGGGTCAAGTCAACTCGAATTCGATCATTTGATAGGCTTTCACACTTTTTAAAATAACAACTAATTTTATTTTTGGTCATGAAATTAAAAAACATATATGCATGTATATACATATATAAGTTAAAATAATAAAATATTAAAAAAAATTCAGATTAATACAAAATTGTTCTTTTATTATATTAAAAAAAACATGGCTACCATGATGGAGGCGTCGTAGGCGAACGGACGGAGGACGGTGCTCATAAAGCAAGCTGGAGTCGTCGCCAGGCCCATGTCGAACACCTGGCATTTTGCCTTCGCCAGCCCGGCGAACGCCGCTGCGCTCAGCCGGGGGCCGGAGACTCGGGGGTCCCGCCCCACGGAGACTCGGAGGTCGCCGGATCCTGCGATTTTCCCGACCATCTTCTCCGCCACCCACTCGCCGAAGCTCTCGGCGATGGCTTCCACCGTCGGAGGGGTGAGGTCCACTGCGCGGCCCTTCTCCCCTTCGATCGCGACTCCGCGGACGTCGGGGCCGTTCTGCAGCCGGAGGATGAACTCTCCGGCTGCTTCCTCAGCTTCTTCGCCGGCGGCCACCATTGGCCTTGCCGAGGCGGCATCGGTGCTGCTGCTTGCGAATGTCCTTTGAGATCGCCGGAGTGCGAAAGAGAAGCCTGCGCCGGCAACCGGGGAGGATGTTAGAGCTCTTGTTGACTTGGGCTTGAGTTTGCAGCTGCTTGGAGATACGACGGCAGCGGCGGCGGCGGCGGCGGCGGCGGCCATGAGCGGGGAAGCTAGCGTGGGTCACAGATCAGAGGGGATTGGAGGATAAATAAGATTACTATTTCATGGTGGGAATGGAAGGCACCAATTAGAATTTTTTTTTTTAAAAAAAATCTCAGTTTATTTTCAGAACTCAAATAAAAAAATTAATTTTAAAATACACAATCATGTGATAATGATTATTTTTTTTAAATTTTTTTGTTTATGTGATGCACGTTTCTCTGTTCGTAAGATATTTCAAGATTATTTGGAATGCCATTTATATTCTAATAGATTCAATAAATGATCATATAATTACATCTTAGATATTTTAATTCTAAAATATTATAAATAAGTTTTAAAAAATTATAAATAATTTAAAAATAAAACAATACATAGAATTTTTAAAAAAAAATTAATGTCTTAATTATTAGTTAATAAACTATCAAATAAATAGTACAAATATAAATTTAACAAAATTATTTATTCACATAAATAATTAAATCAATTAAATTGTGAAAATATAAAATATTAACAAACATTTATTAAGTTTACTTTTATATATTTATGAACTTTAATCAATTCAATAGAATTATCTAATTTAATAGTCGGATTAATTTTTAGCTAATTTTGCTTGTATAGATCATTAAATTGAATGTTGTATCGAATCATGTTCAACTTGATTTAAATAAACCATTTTTATGACTCAAGATTTTTATTAATCCAATCTTGAGCATCCAACATTGAGCCTATATAAGATCAGAACGAGATGGCTCAAGATCAGAACGAGATGGCTCGAAATCAGATCGATTAAAAAAAGTAAAAGATATGTTTATATATATTTATATATGTAACTAGATTTAGTTGTTAATTTTTTCCAATAATCTAATGGAGTATTTTATTAGAAGTTTTTTTGGTAATCTTTATTCAAATTATGTTTATTATAAATTAGTTTTATTTATTTTATTTTTATATAGTAGATTAAGATTAACAAACAAATACATTTAAACAAACAAATACATTTTCGAAAATTAATTGAAAATTGTTCCAGCTCGGATTAAGTTTGAATCAACAATAAATGATCCGGTGCTAAATAGAGATCGATTCAAGCTTGTTTTATTCATTTTTTGGATCAAATCGAGATCTTGAATCGAAAAAAAATTTATTCAATTTTGAGTCGGAGTTGGATTCACTCAAAATCGAACCATTAACAGCCCTGGGAGTCCCTTGCGTCAGATTTTGTGAAATTATATATATTATATTTTTGCCCACCGATATTTGTATTTTGATCTTTAAAATTTATTTTTCATGAGAAAAAATAAAATAAAATAACCTTTTTTTCATTCAAAATAATCATGAAAGCTAATCTCACAGTCCTAATTGCCGCACAACAACTATAGATACTTAAATAAAAAAAATTTAAGAATTAAAATTAATTTGTAAAAAATGTCCAACCTCAAGAACTGTGAACAATTTAATAAAAAGTTGAGTTAATTTTAATTAAGTCCTTTAAATTTGAGCTTATATTCAATTAAATTCCACTAATTTTCAAATTAATCAAATTAATTTTTTAAATAAATATATAAATAAGTCCATTAAAAATAATAAAATTTTTAATAAATAATATTTCTTTAATTAATTTAAAAATAACGTTAATATTTTAAATAAATATAATATTAAATCTAATTTAATAATTAAAAAAATTATTAACTATATTCATCAATACCGAAAGCTCTATTTACACAATATCCCAAATTAAAAGATTAATAAAATTAATTTAAAAGCTAGCTAAATTTAACTACACATAGGCCAAAACTAGTTGTAACTAACTACAGTTAACTCTACATAATTTAAAAATATATTTATATATATATATATATATATTTAGGGTTAATTTCAATTTGAACTGATTTAAAATTGATTCAAGCCATAAAAAGATTCATTTCCCTTGGTAATTTATATTCGAAGATCACAAAAATATAAGCTGATGCGCATTTGTTTTTATACAAATGCATGCATTTTATATTTTATTTGTCATAAAAATAGAAGGCATATATATAATTTGCTGTTTTTCTTGAAAATTTGAAAACTTTACTCTGTTTGGTAATAAAAAAAAAAATTTAAAAAAAAAATGTATATGATATAAAATAAAGTAAATTAATTATATTAAAAATTATGTGAAATATGAAATAAAATTAATTAATTTATTAAAAATTATATTAGATGTGAAATAAAATAATTATTTAATATTAAAATTTATGTAGGATGAAATATAAAATATTTTTTTTAAAATAAATTTAAAATTTTGAACATGATTAATTTTAGCCACGATTTTTAATCTATGTCAAACAGGGCCTTATAAGAGCACAACCTACGTGAACTGAACTCCACCCACAGACAAAAAGAACCTTGAGCTCATGCACAAGCAGCACAACTTTTTTTTTTTAAAAAAAAAAAAACACAATTTCTACGTCTTAAGAAAGAGGAAAACTAAAATAAAAACAGAGAAAAAAAAACGTCCACTTTATATATCTGCACTAGAATTTGAAAATTAAAGCAGTTTTATTACACAACCTAATCATGAACACATTTCAGACAGCAAAGACATTAATACTCTCCAGTAGAAAGTCAGCTACTCAGTCACAAATATATCCAATAGACACAACTTATATGATAATCTAATGTTAAAATCAAGACTTAAAGGCGCTTGGAATGTCAACCCACTGCAGCTGCAGCTCAATTTCACCACATTCAACATGCCTGAGCCTGAGAACCATGTCCTGAATTACTCTACCATTCATCCATTTGATGCTGCTCTCCTCAGCCAAACAGTTCTGCCTGCTTGGCACTTGTTTTCTAATGACAGTGCCCTCATCAGTACCTTTCAGATCCATCTTCATGACCTCGCAAAATGGTCGAATGTCGAACTCGGCGTCACCCATCGGGTCATCAAAGCTAAATGTGTCTTTGTCATACACTTCCTTGAATCAAAACAGAACATCAGATGTGCACGTTTTGCCGGAATTCGCAAGGAGTAGATATATGCCGCAAAACATTAAGCATATTTATATAAATAAACATGCTTATCCTCAAGTTACAAGTATGCCGGAACAAAAATTAAGTTCAAATAATTAACAGTTCCACTGCTGTTTGAGCAAGAAATCCAAAAATGAGTGACTCCCACTATGCTCATCATATGATTCAGTGAGCTCTTGATGTGCAATTGTACATACACTTGATGAGTTTAAATGGCTCATTGAACAAGAAAAGACCATGTAGATAGATTCTCAAGGAAGGGGGAGCTTGTTGAGATTACACATGAGCAATTATCCCAAATTGGTACAATGGTATTGACATACCAGTATTGACCCTCATCCCCTTACCCATTGGCCTATGATTTTGGGTTAATATGTCATAGGTGTCCATCACTTGGTTTCACCCCTAACAAAAGTAACTATGTGCCATCTTTTCTGTTGTATATTTTATTATATTTCATGCCATATGTAAATATCAAAATTATTTGTGGCATGTATAAGTAAATTATCCTAAAGGACAAGAAAATACATCAGCAGGCCAACTCACCCGATTTTCATGTGCTTCAGCAACCAAAGATTACACCCTTTCACCATTAACATGGCAAGATTATGAATATCAAAGGGCAAGTTGCCGTGATAGTTCTCATACAGATCTTGTTCTTGAGCATTTTATTGACACTTTTTTCATTTTAGTTTTGTAAAAATATACATATTACACATAACTAAATAGTGCTGTCAATTTTTTGGTGCACTATATTATATTAGGTGATTTTTGTTAGGAGAAAGGATGTTGAGTTGAGTTACTTTTGTACTTTTTGTATTTTGTGTTAGTTTAATGCTATGATAATGTCGAGTTTCAAAAAATGATTATGGACATCAAAGTTGGGATATTGCAGAAGAAACTCAAAGGAACTTAAATGTTTCAGATAAAAAGGTAACCCATCAATCAACATATAAGAGAGTTCAGTTACTGGATATAATTCAGGATTAGGCAAACATAACTACTCTGTTAAGCCACCATTTATCAATGAAAGAATGAAATAACAAAGAATTCATGATTACTGACTGATATACAAATAAATAACATTGTCGATCAGCTACAGTATTATGTTTCACATGACTGACATGAGATAATTGATTGAAGAAATTTGCAAAACCTGAAAACCCTTAAAAACTCCATTATTGCTAGAATTGTGAGGTAGTCTGTTACTTACATATATGGATATCCGCATCCACACCAGCCTAACCATGCAATCACTCTTTCCCACAGAAAAAATTTATACAATTTCTGTCAAGTCCCTTAACATCATTAGCTATCTCATAAACTTATTTACTAACTGGTAATCAGCAGAGGTCAGATAACTATCTAACTCGAAGTAAAGACGGCATAATTTGCTATGCTACTCATGTAGAAAATATATTTATGTTCACACAAATCATCATCAGAATGTAAATGAGATTATATTTGGGTTTTCTATGATCTGAATAACTAGAACTTAGAAAAGATACTTTCACATGGATATCAAAAAGAAGCTCCTAAATAACATAATTTGTAGCTTAGTATGCATTTCAGAATAAACAAAATCTCCCAGCTAAGCTAGATCACAGATGCAATATATCCCCTGTTGATTAAGATGGTTCTCAGAACTATTGCAGGATATATTCTTACCAACTTCACCGGAATAGCAGGATCTTCAACAGAAAGTGTTAGCTCTTCATCCCACTCTGGATTCACATTCTTTTTAATTACTCGAGTCTTCAGCTTCTGTAGACAAGAGCAGAAAAGCAAACGTTAAAGCGTAGCATTCTTCCAGTGTTCTCCTCAGATTCAAACCAAAATTGATGATAAACACACGATACAGATGATAAAGCATCTCAGCATAAAAAAATCTGATATTTTCGGTGAAATTGAGAAAGAATAGCGGAAAATGAAACACTCACATAAAAGCAACCATAAGTCAGAAGATACACTAAAACAAGAACGGATGCTGATTTACTCCATGAAAGTACCAAGGGAAAGGAGCGCGAGATAGCAGCGTAAGGAAAGGTCAAGAAAGAAAGGAAAGGAAGATAACCTGCTTTCCCATTCGAAGGATGACGTAGGGGTCACTGCTGCGGAGATCTCGGATTGCGAGGTTCACCCCTCGCAGCACTCGGACCCTCAGAAGCCCTAGCAACCGATCCACCATCTTCGACCTCTTCGACCTCTTGGCCTCAGCTCCCTGATCGCTCACCCCTTGCTGCTTCTTCCTTTTGTAGAACCCAGAGCAACCGGTGACTTGGCGCTGCCGCGCTGAGCTGGAAGAAGAACGGCAGAAGATGACAGCGGAAGAAGGCAGACGCGGACTAAGCGGAAAAAGTCAAGCTCTAATCTCCCAACTCTGTGAGAAACCCCTGGCAGCTGCCATGTTCCTTTTCATGGTGGACCGTCCATGCTGGGATTTATTTAAATTCGTTTTTTTTTATCAAATATTTAAATTCGTTTTTTTTGATAAAATATTTAAATTCGTTTTAATAATTCATATTTACCTCATAAATAACATATAACATTATAACTATAGGAAACAATAACAACCCAGGCTTTATACCACAATGTTAGGCCTGATACATAAATACTTTATTTTTATTAGAATTTATTAATTAATAAATTTTATTTAACTTTAATGTTGTATTTATTTTAATACAATAAAATAAAATTAGAATAAATTTATTATAAATAAAATTATAATTTAAAAAAATTAAAATGATAATTTTTTATTTAATTAGATGAAATAAAAAATAAAATAAAAAATATTACAATACTTTTAAATATATTTTAATGAAATTATATGTGACTTATTATTATTAATTTAATTTTATATAAACCATTATATGAATAACCTATATAATTATATATATATATATATATACATGAACATATTTGTGAGTAAGTATGTATATAAAAATAATTTTAGAATAATATTTTTAGTCGATAATGAATAGCCAAGGAATAACAATTCTTTGAATTAGTAGAAGGAATAATTATTTTATTAAATATAATAAAGTAGTTATTCTCATATTCACTTTTGAATAGCTATTCCATCAAAATAATCATAGAAATAACTAATTCATAAGAAATAAATACGAAATAAAATAGCCATTCTGTTAAATAAACGCACCCTATTTAATTCATGGAAAAAATGTCATGGCTAAAATAGCGATTGCCAAAAGCATTAATTTATTTTTAAAAAAAAATTAAAAAAATATTTTATATCCCACTCTACATAAATTTTAATATTAAATAATCACTTTATCTCACACTTAATATAATTTTTAATAAATCAATCAATTTTATTTTATATCCATCATAATCTTTAATATACCTAATTAATTTTATTTCACATTATTTATATTTTTCAAAAAATAAGCTAAAAAATCCAATCAAATTATATCTTTTTTATCCTCCAATCAAAAAGGAATTTGTATGTAAAATCATTCTTTATTATATCCTTTCAAATGTCTTTTAGATTATATTTGACGGGATGATCAAAATAATACTAGTTTAAATAATAATAATAATAATAAATAAATAAATAAATAAATTTTAAATTATTTTACCTAAATTTTAATATAAAAATATTATTTTATTTCATATATTTAATAATTTTTAATAAAAATATCAATTTTATTTTATATTTTAAACCAAAATACTTCAATGTCGTAACATTAAATTTACATGAATACCGACATGAAATGATTGAATGACATGAAAAATGAGAAGAAAAAAAATCTGTAAAAGGACGGCTTAACCTTTGAAGGTCAGTGTGGCCCAGTTTGGCGCGAGGACCAAATTAGGACCAAAGTGATACTAATTTAAAAAATAATAATAATAATAAATAAATTTTTTTAATCATTCCACACAAATTCTAATATAAAAAAACATTATTTTACATCACATACTCAATAATTTTATTAAAAATATATACTTTATTTCACATCCTAGATTAAAATATTCGAATCAAGTATTTTGATCTAAGATATAAAATGAAGTTAATTTTTTATTAAAAATTATTAAGTATGTGAATTAAATTAATATTTTTTTATATTAAAATTTATGTTGAATGATTAAAAAAATTTATTTATTATTATTTTAAATTAGTATCATTTTGATCCATCGCACCAAACAGGGCTATTATTTTTTTATTTTAATATTTTATATGTTGGAAAATGTTTGTGCTGTTGAAGCTAATAACACTGATTTATTCTAGAGTTGTCACAATTTATACCTTTTTAATTGCTGCGTAGAAATTTTCCCCAATCAAAACTTAGTTTTATATTTTTATAACTCATTTTTTATGTGAATAACATTAATGACAGGTACCTTTCTTTTATCTTTAGTGAGGCCGTCATATCATATGATGGCTATGACATGACGATTACTTAATAATTAGTCAGATGTAAGAGTATTAATATGAATTGAAAATTAAAAATCAATCGAAAATTAAATAAATTTTAGATCGAATTGAAATCAAGTCGATCTAAATAAGCCGACTAACGGGCCAAAAGTTCGGCTCGGTAATAATTTCGAGCTGATTTTGAGCAGGGTAGGGTCGGCTCAATCTAGCTCAAAATTGGCTCGAATTAAAATATATTTTATATTATAATAGATATATATATATATATATAATAGTATATAATATATATTAAATAATATATATGTTACATAATATATATATTATAAACTGAGCCGATCTCGAGTCGGATCGAGTTGAGTTTACCCGGCTCGAGATTGGCTTCAAAAAATAAAATAAAATTTGATTCATTTTCGAGTCGGCTCGAAAATGAATTGAAATCGGCTCGAAGTCGATTGGAATCCACTCGAGCCAGCTCGAAGAAGAGCCCAATCGAGCTCGAGTCGATCGAAATGTGATCAATCCGATTTTGAGCAGGTATTGGCTCGGCTCGAAATCGAATCGGTAACAGCCCTAGTCAGGTGTTCGACCCAGCCTTTCGATTAGCTCCGCATTGTTCGACTATGGGATCTCAGTTCGAGCAGACCTCCTAGGTTGTTCGAGAATTCATGTTCAACTGATCATCTTGCTTGGAGACTCGGTCAAATTTATTCATATATCATGACTAGATGACGCGATGATTTTTTTTCTTAATAATATGTAATAAATGTTGATATTATTTAGTTATTTTTATGTCTTATATTTTTTTTAATTTTATGCTTTTAATTAAATCAAAGTTAATGGAATTAAATAACGCATACTGTAAATAAATTTAACTTTAAGAATTTTAATTATACTACGAGCCATCAGAAAACTAATAGATCTCATCTGAAGAATTTGAAATGATTAAAATTTTAGAGATAACGACACATAAAAACAAACGGTTAAATTTGAATTAAAATATTTCTAATTGCTGCCGCCCTGCGCAACGGCCTCCAGCGGCCCGGCTGCCTCGCCTGCCGCGCGGCACACCCTNTATAATGATAATTTTTATATTTTTTAATAATAAAAAAATAAAAAAAAAGGACCCAGATAATTTTTTTTGAAAACCTAGGGACCCGATGATATAATTTAAAAAATATGGACCTGTATGATAATAATCCTTAAACTCAGTGACCTGGGTGTAATTTATCCTTAATATAATTATGACAATTAAAAAGTCTGCATGAAACTGCTGCATAATCTTTGGGTTTGGAATTCCAGCACATGAAGTAGTTAAAACAGATTAGCGAGTCTACTTCTTTCTATGCTCGAATCTAAACTAAATTGGACTCGGTTAACTCAATTCGAATCAAACTCGATGAACAATGGGTCACAAATAATTACACAAACCCGAATTGATAGATTTTGTGCTACCTAAATTTAATCCGAATAATAAATGTGCAGCAAACCAACTAATTCTAGCAGTTCATCGAGCAAAATATTCTATTTACATCAGCACGAACCCACTTTTTACGTGCTTTCTAAAATCGATATTTTAATAAATGAGTCAATATTTATATGTAATCATATATTGCCATCCCCAGATAGTAACATGAATTCATGATTCACGTAGTCAAAGTTTGTGTCATTTTAAAATAGATAAATACGTCCTTAGTTCTACTCTCATTTCGATATCTCTAATTTTTAATTTTTTTAATTTGAAATTTATATGTGAAAAAACCCGCTTGTTTTCGTCTGTCTTTTTTCTCTCTTTCTCACTCTTTGCTCTGAGCATTGCCGCTCTAAGCACCTATCATCATTGTAGCCACCGACTTATTGCCATCATCCACAGCGTCGTCCTCTTCTAGTATTGTTATCTATGATATCACCTGTCGCTCTAGTACGTATTGTTATTCACGAGACGCCAGGGCCGAATATAAAGAGAGGGGACAAGGGGAAAATAAAATTAATATTTTCTGCATGATTTTTAACACTTACATTATTTATCATACTTTTATTTGATAATTATTATTTATCAAACTAGAATGATTAGTTAAATTGGTTAAGAAATCAAAAAGGACTAGAGAGGCATAAGTGTAATTAGAGAGACTTATTTGTTATTAAAATTTAATATATTATTAGTGAGTAAATAATAAATTAATTTGAAAATGAAAGTATTTAACACTTTTAAGGTGTTATTTTTACCTTGTTTGGCTTGTATCCAAGTTAGGCATGATCAGTTTTTCAATTTTTTTATAAAAAATATAAATCTTTAATTTGAGTCATATATATAATGAGAAATAAAATTAATTAATTCTGAGAGTATTAAATAAAATTAGTTGATGTATTGAGAATTGTATAAACTATTTTATTTTTTTTAAAAAAATAGTTATACTCAACTTGAGCTGAACCAAACAGAGTCGGCCCGAGCCAAGATGAAGTTGTTTAGCTCGTGAATATGCAGTAGCACATAATTAGCTTGCACGTCAGATATACGGGTGCTCTTATTGCATCGAATCCCCTCTCAACTAGTAAGAAAGGAGAGAGACTTTCAGAGGGGGAGGGGGGTTGAACAGGAGAGAGGAAATAGTTTAAGTAGAGCATGTTGAAATAAATTTTAAAAAAATAAAAATTTGTTTGAAAATAAAATTGATGGTGCTCAATCGATCGAGTCTATACATTCGAAAATAAAATTGATGGACGTAGTTCCTCGTACTTTCTTTTACACATTTCTTTAGTAGTGTTTATTCTAAGTACGCAATTGAAAATATATCTATTGCTTGGTTTAAAGAATTTTTTGGTTGTTTAGACTTTCAAACTTACTTCTTAAACTATCGGCTAAATTGCATCCAGGCTCCTGAGATTAGCGCATTCAAATTGCTCTCAACTTTTAAAAAGTATTGATCATAGTCTTGAATCAAAATTTTATTTTTTTTGCTAGTCTTTTCGAATAAAAACATGAAATTTAATCAATTATTGACTAGTTTGAATAATTCATATATTTTAAATAATCATTATATCCTTTTATTCTCATTTTTATTTAAAACATTAACAAAAATATAAAATTTTATATTTATTATTATTTGCTAAAAATTTAATATTAAGTACGTATATATATTATATCTTTAAAATTATATTCTAAGGCCTCGTTTAATTCGACGTAATTTTTTTGCTCAATATAAATTTCAACTATAAAAATCTACTTTATTTCATATCCAACATAAATACAAATATTAAAATTCAAAGTATTTCACTTTTTACATACTTTTTAATATAAAAATAAATTTTTCTTTAATTAAAATTAAAAAAATAAAATATTTTTTCTCCTGTTAAAAAAAAGCTCAAACCAAAAGAGGCTTAAAAAGTTAAAAAATTAATATTTGAGAATAATATTATATGATGATGATAAAAAAATTAATAATTATATTTTAATTCGTATCAAGCGATAATATTTTTATAACCTCAAGGACCCATATTAAATTAAAAAATTGAGACTAATCTTCAATATTCTTCCAATATTAGGGGCTCATATCCAATTTACTCTAAATAATGGTTTTAACTTTCTAAGCTTCATTGCAAATATGTTTCAATATTTGCATTAGTCTAAAATGAGTCCATGAGATTGGTGGATGATTAATTACAAATAGGTTCCTCTATCATGTTTTTATCATTACATCACCTGAATTTCAAAATTCAAACCAGGCTGATCAAATCGTTTTACGACTTGTAATTCATTCAAAATTCGCATACAAAATTTGAACAAATAAGTGGTATAAAAATTGATACTACAATACTTGAATTATCGATGTAGATGCTGCATAGTTAGTTCTCATCCTTCAGAGACTACGAGTGTAATAGGAGCATCCGTTGACAAAAGGATCGCCCTAAGATGGATGGAATAGCTGTTGGGTGGTTAGGGCACCCTGTCCTTAGAGATAAAGAGGGCGTGAACTTTTTGTACGTCGTATAATTTTGAGGAGTCATAATTCTTTTATAATATTTAAAAGAAAATATATCTCATATAATTTCTTTTTTGAAGTCAAATGAAAAATATGACATCATTAATTTGGATCCAATTAAAAAATACCAACCGATTTGAGAGAATAGGATTCAAAAATTATTACGATAAAAATGACAACTGACCTAATAGGTACACTTTATTTTGTAAGGTTAAATTTAAGAAGGTTAAAATTTAATTTAGATAGAAATATTTTTTTATTGAAAGTTGTGAATGATGTGAAATAAAGTTAGTTATTATGTTGGGATATGTGAGAGATGTGATATAAAGTTAGTTATTATGCTAGAATATGTGAGGGATGTAATATAAGTTAGATATTATTTTAGTAATATGTGTAGTACGTGAAATAAATTTAATTTTTAATATTAAATTTTATGTATGATGTGATATGGCTGGTTAAAATTAAACCAGGTTAATTTTAAACTCCTAGACAAACGGGGCATATAAGATTAAGTCTAAAAGGCTATTAATCAGTTAACTGTCTTATGGTGCAGATAATTTTAATATTTTAAGATAATTTTGAACCGCTATAAAAAATTTACACTATACTTACAACTTTCATAATGTGCTTAAGAATTATTTGCAGTTAACTCAAATTTTAGAACCTCGATTTTATTTACATTTTAAAAACTAAATAAAAATATTTAGATATTTAAAATAAGAGATAATTAATTGTATGTCACATAATTTAATTTTATTTATGCCTTACTCATTCATTCTTAGTTAATTACGCTATGCACACTCAAAATATTATAAAATTACAGTAATTGACAAGGTTGGAAGGAATTGTTTGAGAATTTTAATTACGATAGATTAATTCAACTTTTTGTAGCATCAACTCACTTTGATCATTTTCAATATATAAAAATAAAATAAAATTTTTGATCATGTCTCAACCAGTAATTAGTCAAATCAAATTAAAAAATTGGCCTTGGCTCCATTTGTTCATGATAAGAAAAAAAATCCAAATAGCTTTGAAAAATATTTGGTTGGCACCTCCGGTGAATATTTGAGTTAGATTAATTATAATTTAATTATAATTTAATTATAATAATATTTATAATTTTATAAATTATATAGTAACAAGTATATAAATAAAGAACAAATAATTAATATGTTAATATAATTTTTTATAATAAAAATTTATTTACCATGTTAGTAAAACAATTAACTGTATTTTTATTATACATTAACTTCAAAATAACTTAAAAATGATTTTTTTTTCTTTTAACCAGTAGTAAATTTTATGTTGTATTTATAAATAATAAATAATTTATTATTCATGTCTAGTTTAGATAATAAATCTAGTCCTATATCAAATGTGTTAAGAGCATGAATGCACATTATCTGATGAGATTTAATTCGAGTAGAGCTAAATTAGTAATTTTTTTCTAGAAAATATTATTTTATAAATAAATCGGATTAGCATATTGACATGAATTGTGACATTCACGAGGAATGATATTTTTAGACAAATTTCACATCAGCAAAAATATAAAAGAAATACTGCCGATATACAAAAATATTTTTTTACCTACATTAATGTGTTTTAAAATTATTACTCTTATTAGTTAGGTCAGAACATACAATATCTACGATGAGCTGTGTTATTGCAAGAAAAAAGATGCAAATTATTTAAATAGAGTAGATAAAAATAAATTAAAAAAACTAAGAATTGCATGAAACAATTCAAAAAGTATACACTTGCATGAAGGATAATTAGCTAAATCTTAATTTTTTTTGTGTAATTTGCTTTCATAAATAAACATTAATTTCTTGAGTCACACTAGAAACAGTCCTCAACATCATAACTTGATCCTTTTATTACCTTGGAATAATTATATATATATATATATATCACTAAAATTTAATTAATATATATATTTGAAAATTAAATTTTTAATATTACATATATGCTAGTTAATATATAATATTAAATATATAAAATAATTAAATTTTAATGATATATATACATAACTGCTCCTACTATATTTTATGTGAACACGACTTGAATTTTCTGTATTATTCTTCGAGGGGAATTTTATTCAATGTTATTTTAATATTATGCAATACTATTTGAAAAAAATAATTATTTAATTTGATGGTATGTATATATAATTTTTTAAAAAATTATAAAATTATTATTCAAAATATCACATGCAGATAATCTAACATATCAAAATTACATTGAATCAAAAACCATCGATCAATTTTCCCATTCCATTCCTAATTTACGCAATGTTTTCTTCTTCAACAAAAAAAAATGCGATTTCTACAGATAAGTGTCACTAATGATAGCAGTATAATTAAGATTGATAATAAGTCAAGTTCAAGCGAGTTTGTCACAACTCAAATTTAAAGATTTTGAATTTGAGTCGAGTTTGATTCAAGTTGACAAAAATTTTATTAATTTTGGGTCATTTTTTGAGTTAAACAGAACTTAATTTTTAATCATATTTTTTGATTTAAAAATTTATTTTACAAATAATATATATTACATTATATATTATTTTTTATTTAACTTTATATATATATATTATATATCTTTGTTTATATATAGCATTATTAATATATAACTTTAATTTTTTCAATGTATATTTCATATAACGTATTCACATATATATATATATATATATATAATATTTTAACATATATAATATTTTAAAATATATTTGAGACACCTACACACAAATAATTGTATAGATATCAAATTAATTATAAGTTAAATCAATTTTTTTTGAGCGAGCTAACTTCAAGTGATAAGAAAGTATAGTTGAATTGAAATCGAGTAAAATACGATCGAATTTTGAATCGAGTTAAAACACCACGTCATCATTCACCGAGAGAAAATTATTTGAGATACTAAATTCATGATAGATTCAACTTATTTTTTATCATCAAATTGCTTTGATCAAATCCCCAAACTAGTCAAATCTTGTTGAAAAATTGGCCTTAATCTAACTTTGTATTATATTCAGAGGTGATAAATTTGTTATTTATATCTAATTTCGATAACAACTTTTGGCTCGATATCGAATGAGTCAAAGTTTAGGGATGCACAATATCCTGTCATATTTAGTTCAAGTTGAACTGAGTTAGTTAGTGGGCTTGATATAAATAAAACAGATTTATATAAATAAAATAATCAGATCGAGTTCTAGGTATAAATTTTAGCCTATTTATTAATCAGTTCATATTAGTTTAATTAATCGAGTTAATTTCAAGCTTGGTTTAGTTATCTCTATATTGGACCAAAAAGAAATAAGATAAACTCTCAATAAAATTTAAATGTAAAAGTAAAACTCTTTTTCATTATTTTTTATAAGCAAAGCTTCAACTGGCAGTTTTGCCTTTGAAATCCTATAGTTTGAGTTAATATATAAAATAAATTCATCAATATTAATTAAAGTGCTTAATAGAGATATTTTCTCTAATTTATACATCAATTTAAATATTATTTTTATCTAAAATACTTATTAAGTCTTTAAATTAATTAGAAAAAATATTCTCTATTGAATCTCTTGATTAGAGAATTTACTTGATTAATTTAAAAACTAAAAGAACTTAAATGCATATAGGTTTAAATTAGAGGGATCAAGCTGTTATTTGTCCACTAAATAAAGATTGGATGGGCTTTGAAGAATGGGCTCAAGCCCATTAAGCAAAATTAATCAACTCTTTTTTTTTAACAGGAAGAACACTAGAAGAGATAACTTCTACCTCGTTTAGTTCGAGTTTTTTTTTAAATAAGAAAAAAAAATTAAGTTTAATGAGAAAAAAAATTATTTTAATATTAAAAAATATGTAAAATGTGAAATACTTTAAATTCTAATATTTATTTTTGCATTAGAAGTGTTTGTAGCATACTTATATAATTTCTTGATTTATATGTAGGAATGTCACGATTAAAATGATGAAGTAAAAAGGGATGAAAATGTTCATAATATTATTATCTCTAAATCTCTTCACGTGCCGAACTTTTAAACTCATTTTTTTAATATTTAAATTCAAATTAAAAGTCCATTAAAAATACAATAATTATATGATTTAATGAAATATTTATGAAGATCTTTGATTTTAAATTTATTTCAATCTGACCTCGGAACTTAAATATTACAGAGCTAGGAGATCTCTGATATAATTTCATAATGTTTAAACTGTAGTATATTTTTTAATGTATTTTAGGACTTAAAAATTATATTATTTTCATCTCAAATATCAAATTGTAATTTAAAATTTTTACCTGTTCTTCATGTTATTCACATAAAATCAGACTTGAAACTAATACTCATATAGGGCTTGTTTGGCTTCTATATTATTTTAGCCCTATTAAAAATCAAGATAATTTATTTGTTATAATAAATAAATAATAATATTAAATTAATTTTTTTTATAATTTTTAATATAAAAAAATTTACTTTATTTTATATTTTATAATAATTTATATATATCAATTAATTTTATTTTACATTTTATATAAAAATTTTACTTTTTATCATATATATATATATATATCTCAAATTAAATTTTTAATTTTTATAGCCAGATAAAATTAATTTTTTTATCAAATAGACTCATAGGTTTAGGTACTGTAATGT